>SJYQ01000939.1:959436-977191 GCA_006410935.1 Redunca redunca | reverse complement strand
TAGTATATATATATCAGTTTATATATATTTCTGTATATTATATATATAATATCTGTACACGTTATCTGATAAAAGCCTTCTGAAAGAAAGTACAAAATAAATGTTGTATACCAATATTGAAAAGACAAATTAAATATGTGGGAAAAAATCAGAAGAGGAATTTGTTAGACTAATGAAAAACACATGTTCATAAAAAGACTTATTAGAAAATATTAATAGTATCTTTATTCATAATAGCCAGACACTGGAAACAATCCAAATATCTAACAGCAGGAAAATGTATATATGATTGGAATATGTTAAAAATATGGAATATGTCTCAACATAAAATTAATATGTTATTGATACAGCAGACTAGATAAATTTCAAACCTCTTTTGTTTGGCAAAGAAAAAGACACATGTAAGTAAATACTACATGCTTCCATTTACATAAAATTCAATTATAAGTACAACTAATCTATTATAACAGAGGAAAGTCAGCCAGTGGAGGTTTGGAATTGACTACAAGGAAGCACTGGTGTGAGTTTCCATTGGTGACTGAGCCTATAGTAGGGCTATAAGACATGATAAGACTCCTACAAGTCTTTTCATTTGGTTATTTGTTTTAAGTGAGATATAGATGATTTATAATATTGGTGTTAGTTTCAGGTGTATAGCAAAGTAATTTAGTCATACACATATAGCACACTAATATAACATATTTTTAGGATTATTATTATTTTAAGGTTATTTTCCATTATAAGTTATTTTAAGGTATTGAGTATAATTTCCTATGTTATACAGGAAATCCTTGTTGCTTATTTTACATTTAGTAATTTATATTTGCTAATCCTATACTCCTAATTAGTCCCTCCCTCTTGCCCTCCTCTTTGGTAACTTTGTGAGTCTGTTTTATTTTGCATATAGATTCCTTTGTATTGTGTTTTAGATTCTACATATAACTGATATTGTATAATATTTGTCTTTCACTTCACTAAGTGTAATATTCTCTAGGTCCATTCATATTGCTGCAAATAACAGAATTTCATTCTTTTTATGGCTAAGTAATCTTCCATGATATATATATATATATACACATTATATATGCATAGAATATATATATATATCATACAGAGGCAGATTTGATATCACTTGTAGTGTTTGGTCTGTTCAAATTATGTTTCTTTGGGACTCCATTTTGGAAATCCTGGGTTTTTCAGAAACTTTCCCATTTCTTCCAGGTCATCCAATTTTTTGGCATATAACTGTTCATAGTTTTTCTTAGGATTTTTTTTTTTATTCCTGTGGCATCAGTTATTTCTCTTCTTTAATTTTTTATTTTGTTTATTTGGATCCTCTGTCTTTTCTTCCTGGGTAGCCTGGGTATTCATTTGATTACTACATATTTAGGAAAATCTATTTTGTCCTGTGATGGAGATGCTGATACCTGAGGAAGCAGCAATTGAAGGGCTCAGTGGGCAGATCCTGAAGAGTCAGGCATTGGTTCTATAGTTGGAAAAGTGGTAGCCAGGAGCATGCAGAGATAGAAGACTGCAGATAGAACTCTTGGGAAAGAATATGTGAATCCATATTTCATTATTTACTCACATGGAGAATTCATTTCTCTAGAAAGCACTTTGTGTTGAATTCTAAGTTCTTACATCCAGTTAATCTAATTTTGTCATTTAGAAAATTATAACTTGGATAACTGAGCAAATTATTTCTTTTTTAATATTGTTAACACATACTTCTTCTATCATTCTGCTCTATGTATAAATAAATAACTTAGAACAAAACAAAAGAAGTTGGTTATAAATTTAAGCAGATGTAGATTTAAATGATGACTTTTGAAAGTTTTACAACTTTGATTCTCTTTGAGTTTTACATAAAACTCCATAATGTTTCTTAATAATAATGTCTTGCTCGTCTTTGCACTGAGTCTTTTAATTATTTTTCACAAATACATTGGAAAATATCATTAGAAATATTTTTCATTCATTCATCATGTATTCATCTCACAAATATTTTTCTGAGCTTGTGAAAAGACAATGTGCAAAATAGTGAAATGATCAGAAGCTAATACAGCCTAGTAGAGATTTTGTTACTCAAGAATGCTATCAGTTCAGTTCAGTTGCTCAGTAGTGTCCAACTACCTCTGACCCCATGGACAGCAGCACACCAGGCTTCCCTGTCCATCGTCACCTCCAGGAACTTATTCAAATCCATGTCCATTGTGTCACGTGGTGCCATGCAGCCACCTCATCCTCTGTTATCCCCTTTTCCTCCCGCCTTCAGTCTTTCCCAGCATCATGGTCTTTTCCAATGAGTTGGTTCTTTGCATCAGGTGGCCAAAGTATTGGAGTTTCAGTCTCAGCCTCAGTCAGTCCTATTCAGGGCTGATTTCTTTTATGATTGACTCGTTTGATCTCCTTCCAGTTCAAGGGACTCTCAAGAGTCTTCTCCAACACCACAACTCAGAAGCATCAACTCTTCAGCGCTCAGCATTCTTATAGTCCAGCTCTCACATCCATACATGACTACTGGAAAAACCATGGTTTTGACTAGATGGACCCTTGTTGGCAAAGTAATGTCTCTGCTTTTTAATATGATGTCAGTGTTGGTCAAATTTTTGCTTCCAAGGAACAAGCATCTTTTTATTTCATGGCTGCAGTCACCATCTGCACTGATTTTGGAGCCCAGTGATTTTTCTCTTTGAGAATGCTATGATATGCTCAAAAAAAAATTTAGGATAGTGAAAATTCAAATAAATATAATGAATCACTGTGTAGCAATGATAATAAGGAAAGCTTTCTTGGTTACTTATGATCTGTTTACTTCATCTTCAGAACTGTTAATACTTCCCATAGTCAATGTAGAAATAATTAAAGTATTATCTCCAAATGAATCAAGAAATACTGTCAAGGACTGTTGTAACCATTTGTCAATCGGTGATTCCTGTGTTTTGTAGGAAGGCCAGGGAATAGAACTGCTATAAGCAAGTTCCTTATCTGTTCTAACAATCTCTAGATAATTTAACATAGCTATGAAATATAATCTTTCACAACAATTCCAGATACCTTATCCTTATTTTCATGGGAAACTGAGATTCAAGAATATTGAAGTTTGTCAAGTTTTTTTGAGCTATTGCAAAGCCTTATCTATTCCCTCTAGGACACCTTTGTACTTTTCATTTTTTCACATTCAGAATCATTCTGAATACAGTGTTAGAATGATTCAAACAGAAAGGGTTACAACATCTTAATGTACATTTTGTTTTAGAGTTTGTAAATTGTTTTCATCTATATTATGTAATCTTTAAAATGACTCTTGTTCTTGATAGTCACAATGATAAAAGTAATTTGGAAAGAATGGCGCACTAGAGGAATCTTTTAGATACCTTTTCAGTGGAAGTTAGTTTAATGTAATTAGGTTTATTTCCAGGAGAAAAATAAAACTAGGCCTAGAAGCTAAAGAAGCATCATTGTGCTATGCTCCCCAAATATTTTAGTGAAATATTCTGGACTATTTGGTTTTTTTCTAGAACTAAAGACAATAAGACATTACTCACATAGTTTTCCAAATATATCATTTTTATTAATACCTACTGCCAGCTCATTAACTAGAGTATTGATGGGGGAGTGGGGATGGCTCTAACAAGAAACCTACAGGTTGAAAATCATGACATGACCTTATTTCTGAACATATTGACTAAGTCAGTATAGGGGTAAAATAGTCTAATTTTAAGTGTACTACCTCTTATTAACATTGAATACAAAACCTTTTTATTCTGAGATAAGTTTAAACTCTTGATGGAAGTTGAAAAACAATATAGGGTTCCATGTTCACCCTCATCTGTCCTCCCCAGGTAATATCTTACATGGTCAGAATACAATAATCAAAATCAAGAGATTCGTATAATACTACTGAACGACAGACTATAATCATATTTCAACTGTTTTGTCTTTCAGTTCAGTTCAGCTGCTCAGCAGTGTTTGACTCTTTGTGATCCCATGAATTGCAGCATGCCAGGCCTCCCTGTCCATCACCAACTCCTGGAGTTCACCCAAACTCATGTGCATCAAGTTGGTGATGCCATCCAGCCATCTCATCCTCTGTCGTCCCCTTCTTCTCCTGTCCCCAATCCCTCCCAGCATCAGGGTCTTTTCCAGTGAGTCAGCTCTTCGCATGAGGTGGCCAAAGTATTGGAGTTTAAGCCTCAGCATCAGTCCTTCCAATGAACACCCAGGACTGGTCTCCTTTAGGATGGACTGGTTGGACCTCCTTGCAGTCCAAGGGACTCTCAAGAGTCTTCTCCAACACCACAGTTCAAAAGCATCAATTCTCTGGCACTTAGCTTTCTTCACAGTCCAACTCTCACATCCTTACATAACCATTGGAAACACCATAGCTTTGACTAAATGGACCTTGGCTGGCAAAGTAATATCTCGGCTTTTGAATATGCTATCTAGGTTGGTCATAAATTTCCTTCCAAGGAGTAAGTGTCTTTTAATTTCATGGCTGCAGTCACCATCTGCAGTGACCAAAAATAAAGTCTGACACTGTTTCCACTGTTTCCCCATCTATTTCCCATGAATTGATGGGACCAGGTGCCATTTTTGTTTTCTGAATGTTGAGCTTTAAGTCAACTTTTTCACTCTCCTTTTTCACTTTCATCAAGAGGCTTTTTAGTTCTTTTTCACTTTCTGCCATAAAGGTGGTGTCATCTGCATATCTGAGGTTATTGATATTTCTCCTAGCAATCTTGGTTTCAGCTTGTGCTTCTTCTAGCCCAGTGTTTCTCATGATGTACTCTGCATAGAAGTTAAATAAGCAGGGTGACAATATACAGCCTTGACATACTCCTTTTCCTTATTTGGAAGCAGTCTGTTGTTCCATGTCCAGTGAACTAAAATGGAACAGAATGGGTTTTGCTTTTAATCTTATTTAAATCAATTTATTCTTCTATTAAATTATTTATTGATTCTTCCTTAGGAGAAAGTTTAATGTGTGCTTCTGCAGAATTGTTAATAGATGTCAATCTTTATAGTAACAAATTGGGAGTGTAATAGAAGACTTTTCCTGGGGAGTAAAAGAAAGTTCTATGAATGTTTGCTTGGTCAAAAAAAAAAAAAGAAATCTTGCCTTTCTTTTTATGAACATAGCTAATACTGAAACTTCCATCTCTAGGCTGGCTCACTGTAGTCAAAAGAATAAGAATAAGAATAAAAAAATCCACACTGATTAGAATCTGGTTTATAAAACAATAAAATACATTAAAATATAAAATATATCAACATTAAAAATCATTAGAAGACAAGCAAGAATTTCTTATAGAAATTGAAATATGTAAAAACTGATGACAGAGGCATTATGTCAATTAGGTGATTAGGCCAAGTTATTCATTTACTTTAGGGAACTTCATGACATGCTTTTGGGAAGGCCAGCTTCTCTCGGCTCTTCTCCAGTTGGAACACCTGGGCAGAAAAATCTTAACTGGTGCCAGGAGCTTGCTTGTATTACTGCAATTAAATGTCCAGGATTAACTGCAAAATCACCATTAAGATCATAATTTGCTTTTAAAATCTTCATTCCTGAATTTTAAACTTCCATTTAATTTTATTTTTGATCATTTCTCTTTTGTATTTTTCAACATCAGAAACTACTTAACCTGAAATTTTGAAAGTACTATTACAAAACAATCATTCAGATTGAAGCTATTCAGTTCCAATCAGTATAATCAATAAAAGGTAGAACTTTCCACATATTAAAACATTTCCTGATTCTGGTACATAGTAAAATAATGGTTCAATTCTGAAAAGAGGAGGTCTATATAATTAATATTTTGACATCACAACTGTGAGCCAAGCAATGATAATTTTCAGTAGGAAACCATTTAAACATATTAGAAGTATTAAGATTGACTCTATACAACTGGCCTGTTCATTAGAGAAATGAAATTGAAATATTATTTCCTCAGTATTACTTAAAATTTTATCCCAACTTGGAGAAGTCTATTTATATTTCTAAATGACAGTCAAATAATTCTTTAAAGTACATAACAGAAATTATTCTAAGCATTTTACATGAACTTCATTCTAAAATTATCTAAAGAGGCATTAATATATTTCATTTTTTTTAGATGACTAAACTAAGGCAAAAAGAGTTAAGAGATGATTTCTCATATTACTTGGAAGATTGCATTGGGTGAATCTGTAATCTCCTTCAGCTCAAAGATCCTTCAATGCTACTAAAAGATACGTCTTAAGAACAATGAGGAAAGAAGGATGGGAGGAATTCTAAGTATCATTACACACTTATTCTGTTAGAAACAGACCATCAGTTACACTTGCCAATTTACTCAAAAGAATTTGAAACTATCTCTGTTCTCATTTTTGGGAAGTGAGATATTTAGTAAAGTAATCTTTACAATAACAAGTACAATTAAGGCATAGAAATCTGACCTCAAATTATTTCTCATATTATAAATAATAATTCCAAAAATATTATACAAAGTGAATTCAGACTGTCCGTACTTCCCAAAGTTATTTATAGAACCAACACAATCCCTATAAAAATCTCAATGGCATTTTTCACAGAAATGAAAAAAATCCTGAAATTCATATGAATCACAAACAATCTTAAGTGGCCAAAGCAATCCTGAGAAAGAACAAAGCTGCATGCCTCACATTTCCTAATTTTAAACTACATTTCAAAGCTAAAGTAATCAAAACAGTATTGTATTGGCATAAAAATAGATGCATAGATAAACAAAACAGAATCAGAAGTGAAGAAAGAAACCCCCTTATACATATAGTTAACTAATATTTCACAAGATAGCCAAGAATATGCCATGGGGAAAAGACAGTCTCTTCAGTAAATGGTGGTGGGAAAATGAAATTGGACTCCTATCTTATATCACTCACAAAACTATATTCAAAATAAATTAAAGACTTTTAAAACTCCTTCAAGAAAACACAAGAAAAACTTGACACTGCTTTTGACAACAATTTTTTGGATATGACATCTGAAACAAAAGCAGAAATCTGTAATTGGAACTATATCAAACTAAAAAGCTTCTGCCCAGCAAACCAAACAGCAATCTTAAAAGCAACATATGGAATATTAGAAAACATAGACGATAAGGGGTTCATATCCAAAATATATAAAGAACTTAACTCAATAACAAATAAACAAATGATCTGATTAAAAAGTGGATGGTGGATCTGGACATTTTTTCAAAGAAGACATACAAAAGGTAAACAGGGTACATAACAAAGGTGCTCAGGCACTCAACATTACTAACATTAGGGAAATACAAATCACAACTACAAGGAAATCTCACTTCACACCTGTTGAAATGCTATCAACAAGAGGTAACAAGTGTCAGTAACAATGTGAAGAAAAGTGAACACTTGTGCACTGTTAGTTGGAATGTGAATTAGTACAGCTACAATAAAGAATAGTATGGAGGTGCTTCAAAAACTAGAAAATAGAACTGCCATATTTTCTAGCAATCCAACTTCTGTCTATATATCCAAATGAAATGGAAGCAGAATCTTAAAGAGTGGCCACAGGACTGGAAAAGGTCAGTTTTCATTCCAATCCCAAAGAAAGGCAATGCCAAAGAATGTTCAAACTATCACACAATTGCACTCATCTAACAGGCTAGTAAGATAATGCTCAAAATTCTCCAAGCCAGGCTTCAGCAATATATGAACCATGAACTTCCAGATGTTCAAGCTGGTTGTAGGAAAGGAAGAGGAACAGAGATCAAATTACCAATATCTGCTGGATCATGGAAAAAACAAGAGAGTTCCAGAAAAACATCTATTTCTTCTTTATTGACTATGCCAAAGCCTTTGACTGTGTGGATCACAATAAACTGTGGAAAATTCTGAAAAAGATGGGAATACCAGACACCTGACCTGCCTCTTAAGAAACCTGTATGCAGGTCAGGAAACAACAGTTAGAACTGGACATGGAACAACAGACTGGTTCCAAATAGGAAAAGGAGTATGTCAAGGCTGTATATTGTCACCCTGCTTATTTAACTTATATGCAGAGTACATCATGAAAAATGCAGGCTGGATGAAGAACAAGCTGGAATCAAGATTGCCAGGAGAAATATATGCAGATGATACCACCCTTATGGCAGAAAGTTAAGAAGAGCTAAAGAGCCTCTTGATGAAAGTGAATGTGGAGAGTGAAAAAGTTGGCTTAAAGCTCAACATTCAGAAAACTAAGATCATGGCACCTGGCCCCATCACTTCATGGGAAATAGATGGGGAAACAGTGACAGACTTTACTTTGGGGGGGACTCCAAAATCACTGCAGATGGTGATTGCAGCCATGAAATTAAAAGATGCTTACTCCTTGAAAGGAAAGTTATGGCCAACCTAGACAGCATATTAAAAATCAGAGACATTACTTTGCCAACAAAGGTCCATCTAGTCAAAGCTATGGTTTTCCTTGTCATATATGGATATGATAGTTGGACTATAAAGAAAGCTGAGTGCCGAAGATCTGATGCTTTGTACTATGGTGTTGGAGAAGACTCTTGAGAGTCCCTTGGACCGCAAGGAAAGCCAACCTGTCCATCCTCAAGGAGATTAGTCCTAATTGTTCATTGGAAGGACTGATGTTGAAGCTGAAACTCCAATATTTTGGCCACGTGATGTGAAGAACTGACTCATTTAAAAAGACTGTGATTCTGGGAAAGATTGAAGGTGGAAGGAGAAGGGGATAACAGAGGATGAGCTAGTTGGATGGCATCACCAACTCAATGGACATGAGTTTGGGTAAACTCTGGGAGCTGGTGTTGGACTGGGAGGCCTGGTGTGCTGTGGTCCATGGGGTCACAAAGAGTTGGACACGACTGAGCAGCTGAACTGAACTGAAAGAGATATCTGAACTCCCATTTCTTATAACAGTCAACATAAGCAAACAATCTAATAGCCTGTCAATAGATGAACGGATAAAGAAGGCATGGTGTGTATATGCAACAGAACATTATTTGGCCACAAGGAAAAAGAAAATCCTGTCATTTGAGATAATCTGGATGCACACTGAGCATATTATGTCATGTGAAATCAGTTAAAGAAAGGCAAATATTGTATGATTTCACTTGTATATGGAATCCAAAAAAGCTAAACTCATAGAAAGAGAGTAGAGTGGTGGTAACCAGGAGTAGAGATGGGAAAAATGTGGAAATGACGTGGTTAAAGCATACAAACTTCTAATTAGAATATGAGTAAGTTCTGGGGTTTCAGTACACAGCATTGGGAATATAGTTAGTAACACCATAAAATATTCTTGAAAGTTGCTAAGAGAGTAGATCTTAAATGTTCTCCCCACAAAAGAGATCGAATTATATGCAACTTTGTGGAGGTGTTTGCTAAAGCTATATGGTAATCACACTGGACTATATAAATGAATCAGATCAACAGGTTTTACACCTTAAACTTACATAACATTATATGTCAATTTTATCTCAATTAAGTGAGGGGGGAAGAAAACACATGTTATAGATACTAGATTGTTCTTCAACTATATCTTAAATAATTAAATGAATATTTGTTAACTAATATATCCATGTTAAATTATAAAGTAAATAACACATACAGCAAATAATCAAATCAACAGACCAGGCTATCATCCCAACCTTGCTCTGCAAATAATTCACTTAAAACTCAGCTTTGATTTCCTCTTTTATAAACTACAAATAATGATACAAATCTCATAGATATTGTTAATAAGAATTAAGTAAATGTAAAAAAACATGGTGACAATTAATAGAGAATCCATTTCCTATCCATTATTACTTGTTAAAGCATGTCATTATAATGGAAACATGTTAATATTGGATTAAAAAGACTTACAAATTACATAGAGAGGAACCACTGGTCCAAAGTCACATGGAAAATGAACAAAACTGGTCCTCCTGAGTTTCAATATAATTTCAGCTGATAGAACTCAGAATTTGGTATTTCTGCTGTGTTATAAGGTACTTTATTGTATTTATTCCCATTTCTCAACAAGCCTTAAGGCTTGTCTGGAATGAAACACAATTTCTAACCATGCTAGCAGATCAAATTCGGCATTTAACCGCCATACAAACTGTGTATATTTTGAATTTAGCTTTAAATTCAGAAACTTAAAGAAGTGGAGTGCATTCTCTGTTTCATAATATGCTCTTCAAACATTCTTCTCTCATGACTGACTCTATTTTATCCTTTTTTATATCTTAAATACTTAACAGTTCATGATTTATTCTTTTATGGAAATGTGGAGAAAGCTACATTTCAAGAAAATAATGTCTTGTTTATGGAAGGAAATTCTATGTAGGAAAAACTGAGGCAATCTTGTGCAAAGAAATATCCCATGGAAACTTCCATGTATGTGTTATAACTAACAGAATTTTTCTAAAATACCTGTTTTTTCTTAAATTTAGGGAAAGATTTCATCTACTAGACTCTATAAATCAGTTTGAAGAGAATTTATCTCCAAGTGGGATGAAACATAAAAAGACTGCCTTCTCTGTCCTCCTACACAATATTCAATATTCTAATAAGTAGTTATAAAGCAGTATTTCAAAAGTAGATTTTAGGCACCTTTATGTCAGGGTGCTGTCAATTGCCTTTAGGAGTTTAAGAAAAAGTTCATAGGTTGGTTACATAACATTTCTTATTTTACTTTCTCTGTTTCATCCAAAAGAATTTCCTTAACATGTCCTTTCACAGTTCATTGACATTTCTAATTTCAATCTTGAAGTTCATTTATTCTTTTTGCATCTTTTTTCAGCCATTACCACATTGTAGACACATGCAATGTATATCTCTAGAATGCAAATCTTTATGAATTCTTATAGAAGTCAACATTTGTATTTCTATGTTAGAGAAGAAGAAATGGCCATAAATAATTTTGACTGAACTTGATTGCTGGGTAAACAAATGGAGGGATGAAAATAAAATCCAAACAGAGTTTTCCAGACAGTGTTGCTGGATAGACTAATTGCTTAAGTAGGAAGCTGTACGCAGAAATTTTACAAAGACAGTAGAAACTAAAGAGAACTGGGAAAAACATGGGACTACGTTTAGTGAAAAAAGTTTTATTTCTGGTTGTACTACTTATGACCTTTGTCAAATTAACTAACTATCCTGGCTTGGTATTATGTCACATATGAAAGGCTGGAGATAGATTCATAGAAATTTAAAAATGTTTACAACACTAAAATTTATAATACTCTTTGGTTTAATGCCTCAGTAATTGAAATTTCAATCTCATACTGCTTTTGCACATAAAAGGAAAGAAAGGAAACTGAATGAAGTCTTGCTACTTCAATTGTTACTTCAGGTTTTTTTACTTCGAGTCTTGTTACTTCAATTGTTTTATCCTCATGTTCAGATAAGTAATACTTGGAAAAAAAATCTTAATAATTTGTTCAGGACCACACAGCTAGTCAATTGATGGACCGCCATGGAAAGTCAGGAACTGCTTCTCAATACCAACCTCCTTGCACTAGACAGCAATCACCCTCAAAGTCAGTGACTATGCTTGTTTTCCAACTTTGCTTCAGTGTTTTCACTTATGTTACAGAAGTGTTTGAAGAGTTAGGAGTTAAGTCTTTAGTTCCTCTTTGCATATTACATTTCTTAAAGATTAAGAAAATATTGATATATGTGTGTTAGTTGATTGGTTCAATTCAGTTCAGTCGTTCAGTTGTATCCTACTCTTTGTGACCCCACAGACTGCAGCCTGCAAGGTCTCCCTGTCCATCAGCAACTCCAGCGGTTTACCCAAATTCATGTCCATTGAGTTGATGATACCATCCAACCAGCTCATCCTCTGTCATCCCCTTCTCCCACCTTCAATCTTTCCCAGCATCAGGGTCTTTTCCAGTGAGTCAGTTCTTCGCATCAGGTGGTCAAAGTATTGGAGCTTCAGATTCAGCATCAGTCCTTCCAATGAATATTCAGGACTGATTTCCTTAAGGATGGACTGGTTGGATCTCCTTGCAGTCCAAGGGACTCTCAAGAGTCTTCTCCACCACCACAGTTCAAAAGCATCAATTCTTCAACACTCAGCTTTCTTTATACTCCAGCTCTCACATCCATGACTTCCTTGGTGGCTCAGATAGTAAAGCATCTGTCTACAATTTGGGAGACCTGGATTCAATCCCTGGGTCAGGAAGATTCTCTGGAGAGGGAAATGGCAACCCACTCCAGTACTCTTGCCTAGAAAATCCCATGGATGGAGGAGCCTGGTGTCCATGGGATCGCAAAGAGTCGGACATGACTTCACTTTCACTTTCATTTTCCGTTTTCTCACATCCATACATGACCACTGGAAAAAACCATAGCTTTGACTAGATGGATCATTGTTGGCAAAGTAATGTCTCTGCTTTAAAATATGCTGTCTAAGTCGGTCATAACTTTCCTTCTACAGAGCAAGCGTCTTTTCATTTCATGACTGCAGTCACCATCTGCAGTGATTTTGGAGCCCCCAAAAATAGTCAGTCAGTGCTTCCACTGTTTTCCCACCTATTTGCCATGAAGTGATGGGACCAGATGCCATGATCTTAATTTTCTGAATATTGATTTTTAAGCTCACTTTTTTTCACTCTTTTCTTTCACTTTCATCAAGAGGCTCTTTAGCTCTTTGTTTTCTGAAATAAAGGTGGTGTCATCTGCATATCTGAGGTTATTCATATTTCTCCCAGCATTCTTGATTCTAGCTTGTGCTTCATCTAGCCCAGCATTTCTCATAATGTTCTCTGCATATAAGTTAAATCAACAGGGTGACAATATACAGCCTTGGTGTACTCCTTTCCCTTTTGGAACCAGTTTGTTGTTCCATGTCCATTTCTAACTGTTGCCTCCTGACCTGCAGACAGACTTCTCAAGAGGCAGATCAGGTGGTCTGGTATTCCCATCTCTTTAAGAATTTTCCACAGTCACTGATCCAGACAGTTAACATAGTCAAAGGCTTTGACATAGTCAATAAAGCAGAAGTAGATGTTTCTCTGGAACTCTTTTGCTTTTTTGATGATCCAACAGATGGCAGTTTGACTTATGGTTCCTCTGCCTTTTCTAAATCTAGCTTGAACATCTGGAAGTTCACAGTTCATGTACTGTTGAAGTCTGGCTTGGAGAATTTTGAGCATTACTTTGCTAGCATGTGAAATGAGTGCAATTATGTGGTAGTTTGGGCATTCTTTGGAATTGCCTTTCTTTGGGATTGGAATGAAAACTGACCTTTTCCAGTCCTGTGGCCACTCCTGAGTTTTCCAGATTTGCTGTCATACTGAGTGCAGCACTTTCACAGCCTCATCTTTCAGGATTTGAAAGAGCTCAACTGGAATTCCATCACCTCCAGTAGCTTTATTTGCAGTGATGCTTTCTAAGGCCCACTTGACTTCACATTCCAGGATGTCCAGCTCTAGGTGAGTGATTATACCGTGATTATCTGGGTCATGAAGATCTTTTTTGTACAGTTCTTCTGTGTATTCTTGCCACCTCTTCTTAATATCTTCTGCTTCTGTTAGGTCCATACCATTTCTGTCCTTTATCCAGCCCATCTTTGCATGAAATGTTCCCTTGCTATCTCTAATTTTCTTGAAGAGATCTCTAGTCTTTCCCTTCTGTTGTTTTCCTCTATTTCTCTACATTGATCACTGAGGAAGGCTTTCTTATCTCTCCTTGCTACTCTTTGGAACTCTGCATTCAAATAGGCATATCTTTCATTTTCTCCTTTGCCTTTCACTTCTCTGTTTTTCACAGCTATTTGTAAGGCCTCCTCATTCAACCATTTTGCCTTTTTGCATTTCTTTTTCTTGGGGATGGTCTTGATCCCTGCCTCCTGTACAATGTCACTAACCTCCGTTCATAGTTCTTCAGGAACTCAGTCTATCAGATCTAGTCCCTTGGATCTATTTCTCACTCCACTGTATAACTGTAAGAGATTTGATTTAGGTCATACCTGAATGGTCTAGTGGTTTTCCCTACATTCTTCAAGTCTGAATTTGGCAATAAGGAGTTCATGATCTGAGCCACAGTCAGCTCCCAGTCTTGTTTTTGCCGACTGTATAGAGCTTCTCTGTCTTTGGCTGCAAAGAATATAATCAGTCTGATTTCAGTGTTGACCATCTGGTGATGTCCACGTGTAGAGTCTTCTCTTGTGTTGTTGTTAGTTGCTCAGTCATGGCCAACTCTTTATGACCCTGTGAACTGTAGCCCATCAGGCTCTTCTGTCTATGGGATTCTCCAGGCAAGAATACTAGATTGAGTTGCCATTTCCTTTTCCAGTGGATCTTCCTGTCCCAGCTCTTTACCATCTAAGCTATCAGAGTTATTAATTAATAAATTTAAATTGTCTGAAATGGCTTAAACTAGGTTGACATTAGGACTTTTACTACACATTTCACTTAGAATGACAATCTTTATGATTTAAAGACAGTTTAACAATAGAAATGGGGAAGGCAATGGCCACCTACTCTGGTACATTTGCCTGGAAACTCCCATGGATGGAGGAGCCTGGTAGGCTACAGTCCATGGGGTTGCAAAGAGTCAGACACAACTGAGCGACTTCACTTTCACTTTTCACTTCCATGCATTGGAGAAGGAAATGGCAACTCACTCCAGTGTTCTTGCCTGGAGAATCTCAGGGACTGGGGGCCTGGTGGGCTGCCATCTATGGGGTTGCACAGAGTCAGACACAACTGTTGCAACTTAGCAGCAGCAGCAGCAACAATAGAAAATTGCTTACAAGTCGTGTTATAGTAGAGTTGCACTACAGAATTTCCTGGTATTATTTGGTCGCAAATTCAGATAAAATGGAAAACTCAGTTACTAGGTTTACTGTATAGTAGCACAAGCTTTTTCAAGTTTTGGTAAATTATATATTTGATTTGAGCCTGAAAAGGGGATGGATTTAGATTAAATACAGCTTCTAAGAAGAATATTATTTTGTTCTCAGGAAAAAGAAGAAATTTATTATAACTCTAAATGTGAAGTTTTTATATCATACAAGGGAAGACTCCTTCAGGAATGTTTCTGATTAATGTTACTTTATTTGCATCGTGCCTTTCTTTGTTTCTGTAGTCCAAATCTTGTTAGGAAATTCCTTTTGGGCATGCCTCATGTCCTGAAGCATTTAACATTCGTAACCTATTTTCTTAGAACTTGCTTTTCATTTCCTGTGCTGAGCAAGCCAGTGAGTTTGACCTTTGATATAAAAAGAATGTACTTCAAGAAAGATTGAGCAAGGAGAATTATAGTGCCTTGTCATCTTTTATACATTGAAAAAAGAAGTTTTTAGAAACATTGTGAGCATGCATACAATTGAACAAAATACATATTTAGGTTCATAGCACATCTTCCCAGCAGATTTATTTATGGATTAGATTATAGTTGATGCCTTATGTACTTTTTAGATTATTACAAAGATAAATAGCATTATTTTGCATTGTTACTGTTTTTATATGTTCTTCTAGTCATCTTAGTTATTATTCAGAAGACAGAAACAATTAAACAAGTAACTTTGTTGCTACATACTTCAATATATTTAGGTTATTCTTCAGGCTGAATATATAAGCATTGCATGTATGCATTTAAATCTCACAATTAAAAATATCTTCAAGTCATTTTTAATGTTTTTTTTTTTGTTTGAAATATCGTAAGAAAGCATTCACTTGATATACCGAAATGTAACAAAACTTGTTACTTACCTTTGCTACATTTATTCAATGTAAACAACAAAAAATTGAAGGAAAGCACACTTAAGTGGCTTCCCTCATAGCTCATTCCATAAAGAATCTGCAGTGCAGGAGCTGCTGCTGCTGCTAAATTGCTTCAGTTGTTTCCGACTCTGTGCGACCCCATAGACGGCAGCCCACCAGGCCCCCAGTCCCTGGGATTCTGCAGGCAAGAACACTGGAGTGGGTTGCCATTTCCTTCTCCAGTGCATGAAAGTGAAAAGTGAAAGTGAAGTTGCTCAGTTGTGTCCGACTCTTAGCGACCCCATGGAATGCAGGAGACCCAAGTTCAATTCCTCCAAAGGAAGATCCTTTTGAGATGGAAATGGCAACCCATTCCAGTATTCTTCCCTGGAGAATCCCATGGACAGAGGAGCCTGGCAGGTTACAGTCTGTGGAGTTGCAAGTGTCTGACACGACTTACTGACTAAACCACCACCATCATACTTAAGTGGCCACATTTACTAGTTTCATTTTACTGTATGATAGTAACATTCAAATTGTTGCATTTGGTACAAAATTATTCACTTTATTTGGATTGCACTCAGTACTTATTCTAAAACAGCATTTGTAAAAACTGCTTTAACAAATATATATGTTAATATTTTATTCATTCAACACATTTATTGTGCAATTATTAATGCTGAACATTATGCTAGATTTTGGAGACACAATATGAATAAGATCTGGTCCTATCTTCAAGACAACATATAAGTAAAACTTCCAATGGATGGTTGAGACCAATGGTTCCTGTGGTGAGATTAAGTACAGAAGGTTTTAGGAGTGCATAGGAGGCACACCAATCTCACCTACAAGTAATGAAGGAGGCAAAGGGGAGGATACAGAATTTGAACTAAGACCTGGAGATTCAGAAAGAATTAGCTAGTTAAGTGAAATTATCCTTAGCCTTATAATTGAAAGTCACTCAGTCAGTTGTGTCTGACTCTTTGTAACCCGATGGACTATACAGTCCATGGAATTCTCCAGCCAGAATACTAGATTGGGTAACCTTTCCCTTCTCCAGGGGATCTTTCCAATCCAGTGATCCAACCCAGGTCTCCTCCATTGCAGGTGGATTCTTTACCCGCTGAGCCACATGAGAAGCCCAAGTGGAATTATACTGAGTGGAAAAAGCACTCTAATATATTAAGAGTTTCTTCAGATATACAGCAATTTCTCGTTCAGATCTCAGTTGATAAATGTCAATCTAGAATGTACCTTCAGTTCAGTTCAGTCACTCAGTCGTGTCCGACTCTTTGTGACCCCATGAATCACAGCACGCCAGGCCTCCCTGTCCATCACCAACTCTCGGAGTTCACTCAGACTCATGTCCATCGAGTCAGTGATGCCTTCCAGCCATCTCATCCTCTGGCGTCCGCTTCTCCTCCTGCCCCCAATCCCTCCCAGCATCAGAGTCTTTTCCAATGAGTCAACTCTTCACATGAGGTGGCCAAAGTACTGGAGTTTCAGCTTTAGCATCATTCCTTCCAAAGAAATCCCCGGGTTGATCTCCTTTAGGATGGACTGGTTGGATCTCCTTGCAGTCCAAGGGACTCTCAAGAGTCTTCTCCAACACCACAGTTCAAAAGCATCAATTCTTTAGCGCTCGGCCTTCTTCACAGTCCAACTCTCACATCCATACATGACTACTGGAAAAACCATAGCCTTGACTAGATGGACCTTAGTCAGCAAAGTAATGTCTCTGCTTTTGAATATGCTGTCTAGGTTGGTCACAACTTTTCTTCCAAGGAGTAAGCGTCTTTTAATTTCATGGCTGTAGTCACCTTTTGCAGTGATTTTGGAGCCCAAAAAAATAAAGTCTGACACTGTCTCCACTGTTTCCCCATCTATTTCCCATGAAGTGATGGGACCGGATGCCATGATCTTCGTTTTCTGAATGTTAAGCTTTAAGCCAACTTTTTCACTCTCCTCTTTCACTTTAATCAAAAGGCTTTTTAGTTCCTCTTCATTTTCTGCCATAAGGGTGGTGTCTTATGCATATCTGAGGTTATTGATATTTCTCC
>SJYQ01000939.1:932165-958962 GCA_006410935.1 Redunca redunca | reverse complement strand
AAAAGCATCAATTCTTTAGCGCTCGGCCTTCTTCACAGTCCAACTCTCACATCCATACATGACTACTGGAAAAACCATAGCCTTGACTAGATGGACCTTAGTCAGCAAAGTAATGTCTCTGCTTTTGAATATGCTGTCTAGGTTGGTCACAACTTTTCTTCCAAGGAGTAAGCGTCTTTTAATTTCATGGCTGTAGTCACCTTTTGCAGTGATTTTGGAGCCCAAAAAAATAAAGTCTGACACTGTCTCCACTGTTTCCCCATCTATTTCCCATGAAGTGATGGGACCGGATGCCATGATCTTCGTTTTCTGAATGTTAAGCTTTAAGCCAACTTTTTCACTCTCCTCTTTCACTTTAATCAAAAGGCTTTTTAGTTCCTCTTCATTTTCTGCCATAAGGGTGGTGTCTTATGCATATCTGAGGTTATTGATATTTCTCCCGGCAATCTTGATTCCAGCTTGTGTTTCTTCCAGTCCAGCGTTTCTCATGATGTACTCTGCATATAAGTTAAATAAGCAGGGTGACAATATACAGCCTTGATGTACTCCTTTTCCTGTTTGGAACCAGTCTGTTGTTCCATGTCCTTGTACCTTGGATGAGTGTCAAATGCTCACTTTATGGTTGTACCTTGTACTTTATGAATGTACCTTGCTGCTACTGCTGCTAAGTCACTTCAGTCGTGTCCGACTCTGTGAGACCGCATAGACTGTAGCCCACCAGGCTCCTCCGTTCCTGGGATTCTCCAGGCAAGAATACTGGAGTGGGTTGCCGTTTCCTTCTCCAATGCATGAAAATTAAAAGTGAAAGTGAATTTGCTCAGTCGTTTCTGACTCTTCACGACCCCATGGACTGCAGCCTAGCAGGCTCCTCCGTCCATGGGATTCTCCAGGCAAGAGTACTGGAGTGGGTTGCCATTTCACTACTGAGGATCAAAAGGCACCATTTTCAATGCCTTTCCCACCCATCTCTGCCATTCGAACAGAAAGGCCCAAATTAGATGAGTTCTCTCTCAGTTTGGCAGGGCAAGCTTGGCCATGAGTCCTTCTGGCCCCGCACTTACCGTCATGCTCCTGTACTCATCTTCAAACATGTCCAAAAAGATTTCTTCTCCCTTATAGAAATGCCACACCAGGTGGACACTTTCTTCTTGGGCTCCCTCCGGGCAGGCCTTGGAGAGCATCAAATGCTCACTTAATGGTTGAGACTCAGTCTTAACGTGATATGCCTCAAGTGATAGAATAAATCAGTGGCATAACCAGAACTTTGACCCAAGACTGTTTCGAACATCTCTTCCCTTGAAGTTTCCCAGTAAATTTGTACTGCGTGACTCTAGCAAGTCCTATGGAAACCTAATTTAGCAGTTTAGATGTTGTAAGGCCAGCTTTTGAACTGTGGTGTTGGAAAAGACTCTTGAGAGTCCCTTGAACTGCAAGGAGATCCAACCAGTCCACTCTGAAGGAGATCAGCCCTGGGATTTCTTTGGAGGGAATGATGCTAAAGTTGAAACTCCAGTACTTTGGCCACCTCATGGGAAGAGTTGACTCATTGGAAAAGACTCTGATGCTGGGAGGGATTGGGGGCAGGAGGAGAAGGGGATGACAGAGGAGGAGATGGCTGGATGGTATTACTGACTCGATGGACATGAGTCTGAGTGAACTCCAGGAATAGGTGATGGACAGGGAGGCCTGGCGTACTGCGATTCATGGGGTCACAAGGAGTAGGACACGACTGAGCGATTGAACTGAACTGAACTGAAGGTCCTAAAATTTTATTTAAAATATAATATTTAAAGTAGCAATTAAAAAAAACTGTCTCTAGTCACTGTTCTAGACTGCTGGAAAAAATAGTAATTAACTGATTTTGTGAATTATTTTCCCCATCTTAATAGCTAGACTTCATTGAGAAAAACCAAATGATTAGATGATGATCAGCCAAAATTATTGCCATTTTTACAATACAAAATGCTCAATTATTCACAGCTTAACTTGGACATGTCATAATGAAAGCCATGAAATGAAAATCTTTTTGAAAAATTAAAGGAGACAGAAGATAATGTATTGCTTTAATTGCTTAAATTAAATTTCAGTAGGGAACATACATGAAGGGAACCAGGTTGAAGGAGTGAGGGTAATAAGCAATGAGTCTGAAAATGTGAAAATTGTCTTAATATATTTTGAAGAGTTGTCTAGTTTGGGAATCAAATTTGTTCCTTTTACAGAAGACAATATAAGATATGACTTTGTTTATTTGTAATATTTTATAATACTGTAAGACTAATTTTTTATTAATCTCAAAACATAATAATTCATTATCACTGTGAAAAATGGCTTTTATTACTAATAAGATTGTTCAGTGCACAGGAAAAAAATCATAACTGATAGTTGAGCCATTCAATTAGAAAACAATTATTTTTTGCCACATATCTATTTTACTATACACACTGTCAGATTAAGAAAGATGTCAACAGTTGGTTGGTTATACTGATCTGATCCCACAGGGCAAAGGTACTAGAGATATAGTCAGGGTGTTATACTGTATAATTTCCTAAAGGAACATATATCTGTAAAATTGAACACCAAGTATTAAATCAGTGGAAAAGTTACCAGATTGAAGTAGAGACCAAAAATGATTGAATTATCCATGAAAGCAGTCTGGTGAACCATGTACCAAGTGGTAAAGGATATTCATTTCTGTAAATTTTAATAGAATAAAGCAAGATGGAATCTATCATCCAATAGAAAAAATATTATATATTCATTAGACTTCTAATTATCCTACCAACCATCTAGAATTTTTATCTGAATTGAAGATCAATTTGCTTATGTGTCCTCATGGACTGCTATTGGTCTTTTCAAGTATCTTTTATTTTCTTTCACTCTGATATNTTTGCTCTGATATTGAGCAGAACTTTGGAAGAGTAAAAAAAATTTGCTGCAATAGCTAAAAATGAGATTTATAGGGACCATTGGGATATATTTTATGTGTAAAACTTCTTATCAAGAAAATTTTGTGCTTTAAGAAATAATTACATGTATTCCAACATAAAAAATTTAAAGAGATCTTAACATTTAGTTTCCCAGGATCTCATGCACTTTAACATCTGTTCCAGAGTTTTTATTTTTTAATGTCAGGTATTATATTAAGATAAGAAATAAGAAAAGATGTGTTGTATAGATCAATAATATGTGTCTAAGCTTTGGTCATAGTTTGATTTAGCGGCATGAGACACATGTATGGTGAGCAGAGTTTTTATTGCAACTAGGTAAATCTGAGAGATGATCAGAGAAAAATTTCTAAGTTAGGAAGAAGTGAAGCAGTTAATATCTCACATGTAAGAACAGTGTTCAGGGTGTGAGCAGATAAAAGAAGTACCCTCAAAATAAAGGAGCCAGATAAACTAATTCCTTTAATCTAGGTAGGATTAGGAATCCTTGGCTCTTTTTCCCCTGCCATGTACCAACTAGTTTAGCCGTGGCTTCTCTTGTACCCTATGAGATTCACTAAGTCACTTGGTCACCAGTCAGTGAAGCCAATGGGAAACGGGGGAAAATTGTACTTTTGAACCATATATCAAATGTATCTGTAGAGTAGACATTGTACAGTCCTGTCCTACAGTCTATAGACAAAAAGCTTGATGCCTTTACTTCAGTGTTTTTCTCATTTTTTCTTAATTTATAAACATTTATTTTTTGGTTTAGGAATACCTATTTATTTTACAGTAAACTCTTTTGGCAACAATGAATGTGAAGTAAACAAAAGTCAATCTCTAGTGAAATGTCTACTGCCTTTAATTTCTCTAGAAATTTTCTAATAAACATGTAATTTTCATAAAATGTTTGCTGATGTTTACCATTTATTATGGAACCCACAGTGATATTGCTGAACATATGAAGACCAGAAACTGCTGCAAAGCCTCAGCATTCTACTTCAAAAGTTGGGAGTTATTTTAAGAAGCCAGAAAAACTTCAGCAAGTATGTTTAAAATTTATTTTGTAAAGATTGATTTTGCATTGAGATCAAATTACTTGCTTTCAATTCCAAGTTTTCTTGTGCACATACGGAAAGTCAAGCAATAGCTGTTATTATGCTAGTTTCATAACAGAAGAGTTTCACAAACACTCAATAATATGAATTTTATGTGTCATCAGAAAGTTCAAATAAAATATCAAAAAAATAATTCAGATAAATGTGATATTGTTTCATCCAATTCTTGTAATATAAGTAAAGTTTTGGGGTGTTCATTAGCTCAAATGTGAAACATGACACTATTTTGAATGCTAATATAAACTCAATTATTGCTTCTAACAGAAAAATTTTCTGAGGTGACATAAAATTTTCTGAGTGTGGATAAAATTTTGGGTGGAGTGTATTGTAAAGTAAAATCAGATTTTTATTAAATAAGGAAATTTTTAAAATAAAAAATGTACTTAAAATTAATGGTGATGAGCATTTAATTTACAGTTGTGTAGAGTTCAGTTTGGTTTAGTTGCTCAGTTGTGTTTGGCACTTTCCGACCCCATGGACTGCAGTAGGCCAGCTTTCCTGCCCATCTCCAACTCCCGGAGCTCATTCAAACTCATATCCATTGATACAATGATGTTTTCCAAGCATCTCACCCTCTGTCGTCCCCTTCTCCTCTTGCATACTATTTTCCCTAGCATGAGGGTCTTTTTTAATGAGTCAGTTCATTGCATCATGTGGCCAAAGTATTGGAACTTCAGCTTCAGCATCAGTCTTTCCAATGAATTCAGGACTGATTTCCCTTAGGATTGATGGCTTTGATCTTCTTGCAGTCCAACGGACTCTTAAGAGTCTTCTCCAACACCATAGTTCAAAAACATAAATTTTTTGGTGCTCAGCTTTCTTTATGGTCCAATTCACTCACATCCATACATGACTACTGGAAATCCCAGAGTTTAGACTAGATAGAGCTTTGTTGGCAAAGTAATGTCTCTGCTTTTTAATATGTTGTCTAGGTTGGTCATAACTTTCCTTCCAGGGAGTAAGCGTCTTTTAATTTCATGGCTGCAGTCACCATCTGCAGTGACTTTGGAGCCCCCCCAAAAAGTCTGACACTGTTTCCACTGTTTCTCCATCTATTTCCCATGAAGTGATGGGACCAGATGCCATGATCTTAGTTTTCTGAATGTTGAGTTTTAAGCCAGCTTCTTCACTCTCCTCTTTCACTTTCATAAGAAGCTCTTTAGTTCCTCTTCACTTTCTGAAATAAGGGTGGTATCATCCGCATATCTGAGGTTATTGATATTTTTCCTGGCATCTTGATTCCTGCTTGTGTTTCTTCCAGCCCAGCGTTTCTCATGATGTACTCTGCATATAAGTTAAATAAGCAGGATGACAATATACAGCCTTGACATGCTCCTTTCCCAATTTGTAACCAGTCTATTGTTCCATGTCTGGTTCTAACTGTTTCTTCTTGACCTGCATACAGATTTCTCAGAAGGCAGGTAAGATGGTCTGGTATTTCCATCTCTTTAGGAATTTTCCACAGTTTGTTACGATCCACACAGTCAGAGGTTTTTGTGTAGTCAATGAAACAGAAGTAGATGTTCTTCTGGAATTCTCTTGCTTTTTCTATGATCCAATGGATGTTGGCAATTTGATCTCTGGTTCCTCTGTCTTTTCTAAATCCAGCTTGAACATCTGGAAGTTCATGGTTCACATACTGTTGAAGCCTAACTTGGAGAATTTTGAGCATTATTTGTAAGTATATGAGATGAGTGCAATTGTGCAATAGTTTGAACATTCTTTGTCATTGCCTTTCTTTGGGACTGGAGTGAAAACTGACCTTTTCCAGTTCTATGGCCACTGCTGAGTTTTCCAGCTCTGCTGGCATATTGATTGCAGCACTTCACAGCATCATCTTTTAGGATTTGAAATAGCTCAGCGGGAATTCCATGACCTCCACTAGCTGTGTTCATAGTGATGCTTCTTAAGGCCCACTTGACTTTTCATTCTAGGATTCTGGCTCAAGGTGAATGATCACACCATCATGTTTATCTGGGTCATTAAGATCTTTTTTGTACAGTTCTTGTGTGTCTTCTTGCCACCTCTTCTTAATATCTTCTGCTTCTGTTAGGTCCATACCATTTCTGTCCTTTATTGTGGTCATCTTTGCATGAAATGTTCCCTTGGTATCTACAATTTTCTTGAAGAGATCTTTATTCTTTCCCATTCTATTGTTTTCCTCTATTTCTTTGCATAAGTGATCAATTGTGTATAAAGCAGCTGTACATACTAATCCAAAAAGAAATTGTAGTATCAAAATATACTATTTTTATATGTACATAGTGAAAGTAACAAACACAAGTGGATAATTCAGCTTCATGATGTATACTTTCTGACTTAAGTTCTTTTATCCTTTCATCAGTTTGTTTCTAAACATATATGAACTTTTGAAATCAACCTACAGATACTACAATACGTTTTAATTTTTTGGTATATTAGGCATCTACATTGTGTTTAAAATTTCTTTGAAATCTTAATCAAAATACTTAACAAATAGAGTGCTAAAGAACTTTGGCTTTGAAAGTTTTTACTAAATCAAAGCTTTATTTAAAATATAATAGGCAAACATTAAAACTTATCCCCACAAACTCATGGGAAGAACTGAACAAATTAGATGCTGAGAGTGTACATGGTTTTTAGGATTTAATTTCATAATTATACTTTAGCAGAGTTACATTATAGAACTATTTTGATTGCATTCCTATTTTTAATTTGATAAATATATATGGTAAAAGGAAGAACTGAAATTAAGAAACCTTACAATTTCACAGCATCCAAGTTTGGCAAACAATTAAAATAAACATAGAGATATTATCTGATGAATTTTATCTTGCTAAAATATTTGTCTAAGAAAGGCATTCATTGAGTCAGAAATACAGTACATATGAAAACTCGTGGGCTAAAATGTTTACTTATTCAATTGAAAAGAAAATGACTAAGAACTTAAAATCACTTTTATTTCACAGTTTGCTCTGACCTTGTTAGATATCTGAACGCCTGCAGAGGAAGTGATTTTGTCAATCAAAACACCATCTTCGGAAAAGAGTCAACTGAAGATGTCAATGTTGTTTAAGAGGTCAACCTGTCCTGCTTTAGATGATCTGGTCATCCTACTCTCAGCAGGCTAGACACATAAAAGTCTAGAATCCTTCAGCTTTTCCACAGGCAATAATGCATATTATACTTGTGGGTGTTTCAGTGGGAGGCATTAATAATCCTATACTCCCTTTTTTACGTTGAAGTACTTTTTATTGCACAATGGAGAAAAATGCTCAATTTAAAAGTGTAACCGTGTGCATGTTTACAAAGTAGATTCATCCATGTGACCCATATCATAAATAAAACATAAGCAGCATCCTGGAAGCCCTGCCTTGTCACTTACTACACTTTCACTCTCAGGGCAACCTATAGTGTAACTTTTAATAAGAGTACAGATTTTCAAAATGCATGTTTTCATGTGCAGGTTTTTGAGCTTTATTTAAATCACACATTATACTTTTTGCATCCTATTTTCTTAAATTTTATTTTCATGACTTGGTTCACATTGTTTTGAATATTAGTAATTTTTTATATTCTCAGTTCTGTATGGTATTCCACTGTAAACTTCCTTGTTTGGTTTGGGGGGAGAAGAGAGGCTGTTTTTCAAAGGACTTAATTTATTTAAATAAATTTTTAAAGTAAAATGAGGTTTTGAAAGTCTACATTAGGAAAATGCATAAATTCCTAAAAGACAGATAAAAATATTTTCATAATCTTATATACAATGACCCCACACTAAAATAGCCTAAAGTCATCAAGAGTAGTATTTTGAAATCTACAACAATTAAAAAAGAAGAGTAGATAAGTGAATTGTAGTATATTTTTACAATTGAATACCATGCAGAATAAACTATTATTCACCTATACTACTGTTTTTTAAATTGTTGTAGATTTCAAAATCCCATTTCCGAAAAGATACTACTCTTGATGACTTTAGGCTGTTTCTACTTTGGGGTCATTGTATACAAGATTATGAAAATATTTGTACCTGTGTTTCTAATGTGACTTTCAAAACCCAATTTCACTTAAAAAATTTATTTAAATAAATTAAGTCCTTTGAAAGGCAACTTCTTTCTCCCCGCTAGACTAAACAGTGAAGTTTAATGCCCTGAGTATACAAATAAACATCTTATATTTTTTATTGTACTGTCTTCTGCCATGAATTTTTCCCCCCACATCCAGGTATTCATTTACTTTATTTTCTGGCCCTACATACACAGTATCCAGAGGCAGTCACCTTATAGTCAAGGGGCCATTTCAGGAGCATCCTCAGTCTTCAATTGATTCTCAATCAATCTTTTAATTTATTGCTTTCATAATTTTGTAGAAAAAAATCCATGTATCAGTATAAATCTCAATGACAGTATTTTGGTTGCTCCTGATTATATAGACTTTGCTCTTTTGGAACAAGATGAGTTATAAATAAATAAATTAGTCATACAAATAGGTTTCCTGAAAAATATTGATTGTAGTTTTTTTCTGTAAATGCCAAGAACAGTTCAGGTGGAACAACTAAGTTGTAGTTTCTAACCTTTTATAGAGCATCTTCAGGAAAAAAATAAGTAGTTACTCTTACATAAAATATATATAAAAATATAGAATGGATATTGAACACCTGGGATTAATTCATGATTCAGAGTTTTTTCTTTCATCTTCTGAGCAGAAGGGAGTTTTAATTTAAATGGGATCAGCTGTTTTGACATTATACTTTACCATTATTTTAGCACACTTAAAATGAAAAATTCCTTGTTTGAAATTACACAAATTTTTGGAAAATCAAGTCCTAGAAATGAAGCCTTTTTCCTCAAGAAATAGTGTATTTAAGAGTTATGTTAACATATAATAGAGATTAGGAAGAAACTACAAGTAATTGAGTAAGTATAGGGAAAGTTCAACCAATTTAATATTGTTTAACTACCATTTTACAGGGGCTTCCCTTGTGGCTCAGCTGGTAAAGAATCCACCTGCAATGCAGGAGACCTGGGTTCAATCCCTGGGTTGGGAAGATCCCCTGGAAAAGGAAAAGGCTACCCACTCCAGTATTCTGGCCTGGGGAATTCTATAGACTGTATAGTCCATGGGGTTGCAAAGGGTCGGACACAATTGAGTGACTTTCACTTTCATCATTTTACATATTGGTAGAATCACTGTAATATTCATTGTAATATTCTGTTTCTACATTTTTAACAAATTATAGACAATTTCAACCTTTGTATTATTGAATATCAGGTAAACAGAAATATATTTAGCCATTCTGATGTAAATGCAAGTTATGAAGTAAAATAGCATTATATAAAATTTTGGTTTCCTGATATTTGGACAAAAAATGATGGAGTTTTTACAAATAATTTTAGAATAAAATGCAAAATCTCTACCAAATCAAATCAAATAGATTTGGATCTGACACACAATAATAATAACAGTGCCAACAACAATAAAAAAATAATTCCCAATGTTTCTTGGGGGGTTATTATCTGTGTGCTGAGCCTGATGCTAACCCTGCTTGCTTTTTACTTTAGTAGCTCAGATGGTAAAGAATCTGCATGGAATGCAGGAGACCAGGGTTCTATCTATCCCTGGGTCAGGAATATTCCTTGGAGAAGGGAATGGCAACCCTCCCCTATATTCTTGCCTGGAGAATTTCATGAACAGAGGAGCTTGGAAGGCTGTACATGGGGTTACAGAGCTGGACATGACTGAGCAACTAACACAAACAAACATTTCATCCCAGTAAAACCTGAGATTCAGGGAAGTTAAGTATTGATAATTGCAGGATGGTACATAGCTGGTAAATAGGACACCTAGAACTGGAGCCACTATTATCTAATTTCAGTCTTTTTTTAAATTTAATTTAATTTTATATTGAAGAATAGTTGATTTACAATGTTGTTTTAGTTTCAGGTATACAGCAAAGTGATTCCGTTCTACAAATATATATATATATATATATCCATTCTTTTCAGGTTATTTTCCCATATAGGTGAATGTCTATTCTTTTAACCACTCTGATCATCCTCATTAGAATCAAGAGTGATCTTTAATAAGAAACAATAAAAGATAGCTTTTCTATAGCACTGATATTTTGGCCAACTGATGAAAAGAGCTGACACTTCAGAAAAGACCTGATGCTGGGTAAGACTGAGGGCAAGAGGAGAAGGGGGAAACAGAGGATGAGATGGTTGGATGGCATCATCAACTGAATAAAATGGACATGAGTCTGAGCAAACTCTAGGAGATAATGAAGGACAGGAAAGCCTGGCATGCTGCAGTCCATGGGGTCACAAAGAGTTGGGCACAACTTAGCAACCGAACAATAGTTTTTTAGTCTTCATCAAGTAATTCTACGTTTCATAAAGTGTCCATCGTGGAAGGAGAGATCCATGAACTCACTGCTCTAAATTACAGTAGCAGACAAATTCTTCATGCCTGCTCTGAGGTGAACAGGTATGCAGTACCTCTCATAGAGCTGGGAGCAAGGCCTAGTGCTGTTTCCATGTACATTTGACATTTCTGGGTCTTTTAGAACTCAGTTTTCTTCCAAGTACCTCTTATTTTTAATTCCCACAACACATCTTACTGCCTACTCCTCACCACCCACATCAAGGTAGAATATCTCTGTTTCCTACTGCTTTGCTTTTGCTCTTGCCTGCGTCATTTCACTCATTCCTCCTACCTGCTTTTCTAATGTCTTCCTTCATTTTAAATAAGTACATCTTCCACCTACCTGCATGAAGATTGGAAGATTCCCTTAGAGAATTCTAACAACTAGTACATAAATAGATATATTTTTCCTGGGCCAACTTACTCTAAAAAAAATGGTAAGTTTCCTTTTCCAGACAAGGATAAGTTCAACATTCTTCATATATTCTTCTAAATGCTAGTAATAAATGAATATGCTTCCCATCAATCCTGACTATTCATTGGAAGGACTGATGCTGAAACCCCCATACTTTGGCCACCCAATGAGAAGAGCTGACTCATTATAAAAGCCCCTAATGCTGCAAAAGATTGAAGGCAGAAGGAGAAGGGGATGACAGAGGATGAGATAGTTGGATGGCATCACCGACTCAATGGACATGAGTTGAAGCAAGCTCCAGGAGATGGTGAAGGACAGGGAGGCCTGGTATGCTGCAGGCCATGAGGTCACAAAGAGCTGGACACGACTGAGTGACTGAACAACAGCAATGAACTGAGTCTTAACAATAAATTATGAAACTTCTTATCATATCATATAATCATTATTTGTTAGTTTGTTCTTAATCCTTTATCATTAAGAATTCTACTACCTTATTTTTGACCAGGTAGTTTTATGATAGTTCATGATTTTTGTATTACCACCTTATTAACTAGCAATGACAAAACCTTGAATTTTACTTATTGATGTTTCATTATGTATTATTTCTGAATTTCTAAGAAAGCTTTAATGCAAATAAAAGGAATTTTTTTTATAAAGTGGATTTTACAGTCTGATCAATTCAATCAGTAATGTATTCATCAAATAGCTTTTGGCACCTACTAAATGCTAGGCAACATTGTGCAAGAAATACATTGGTAAGAGAGACTGAAAGTCCTTGCTTTATGAAGCCTATAGTCTAGAAGGGAGACAGTAAAAACAGTTAATGAAACATGAAGTAAGATATTTAATATATTGGAGATAATAATTCTTTTTACAGTTAGGATAAGAGGCCCAAGGGGATTAGTGGTGGTATCAGGTAAGAGTACTTTGATGATTAATTTAATAGGTAATATTTGCAAATTCTAGCACTGATATATGTGATGTTGTCCAGCAGTATTTTAATGTATAGCCCCTTATGTACCTACTATGTGACTTTCTTCACAGACTGTGTTTTGGCCTTTGAGCACTGGCAGAAGGCAGGGGGTGGGGGTGAGTAGGCTCCCTTCGCACCTAACATACACAGACAAATCCATAGGATGTAAAGTGTTTCTATCCACAAAATGAGGGATTTGGACTAGTCAGGGTTTATAACTAGGGCACCGTGGAATCCTACAATCTTCAGGTAAAATTCATGGACACCATGAAATTAAATGAGAAAAATTATTTCTATTTTGAAAAACCTCTAACTGAATTCAAGTACTTCCTTCAATTGTGAATAAACTGATAATAATGTTAACACTACCTCTGAGTTTTCCACTAATAGAAATCACAGGTATTTTTGTATTATATAGGAGTTGTTATGGATATTTCAAGCTGTCATTTACTCCCATTGTTATTAATAAAGTATGATAATTATTAGATCTATTCCACTAAATGCACTAATAAAGAATCACATATATAACTCCATCAACATTTCTTTTAAATACTGTAATAAAAGCATTTTGATATATTGTTTCCTTTATAATCCCATGTATTTCACTTTTGTGAAATAAAAGAACAAGATGAGAAAGAATGATTATATGAAGTCAAATATATCAATATAAAATAGAATATATATGTATATCACTTTAAAGTCAGTCAGAGAGGGGCTGAGAGGAAAGTAGATATCTGAACTGAGTGGTGTCGAATGAGGAGCGGTGAGTACTGAAACAGGAAAAGATATGATGAAAGTTCTGTGTGGCAGGGAAAGACACTGAGTGTGGCAAGGGCCAGCATTGTGTGTTTGCCTTTGGCCATGATCATCTGCATGGGTGCACCAGCAGAATTGTGAATACATGAATTTTAATCAAGGTTGTGACATGGCCAACAGCTTGGCAAATCAAGAGAAGAGATATGCTTTGAGGCGACAGCAGTGATCACCATGGAAATTAAGCAAACTAAGAGCTAGGAATATTGAGACTGTTGAAGGAAATATGTAGGAAGCCTACTTTAGTACTATCAGTGAGAGATGACAACTGCTATTGTCTTTATCAGCTTGGGCTGCTATAACAAATAAGACTGAGTGACTTAACAAATGTATTTTCCACTGTTCTGACGCCTAGAAGCCCAACATCAGGGTGCCAGCAAGGTTGAGTTTTGGTAAGAGCTGTTTTCCTGGGCTTACTGGTGACTCAGAAGGTAAAGAATATGCCCGCAACGCGAGAGACCCGGGTTTGATCCTTGGGTAAGGAAGATCACCTGGAAAAGGGCATGGCAATCCACTCCAGTATTTTTACCTGGAGAATTCCATGGACAGAGCCCCCTACGGGGTCGCAAAGGGTCAGTCACAACTGAGCCACTAATACTGCTACTTGCTGCTACGATGACTTTTCCTGGTTGGTAGATGGATCACTTTTTTGCTTTTTCTTCATGAGTCAACAAGAGATCATGTCTGTCTGTCTCTGTATAAGAAGGATAAGATTTTTTTTTTTTTTAATTCCCATATGAATCTGGGGAGGGAGAGGCACAAACATTAAGCCCATGGCAGCTACAGAGATGCCAAGAAGTACGTAACTCAAGATACTTTTGTGTTATTATTGATAGGATACTAAAAAGTCAGCTTAAGGGATGTAAGGAGCTTTTCCTTTACCACTTTATTCCCAGCTCTTAGATCGTTCCTGACACACAGAAAGTGCTTAATCATCGTTAATAAATCAAATGAACTAACATATGAGTCAACAAGATGTAGGATGATCACTAGGTTTCTGAGGGGATGCAAATTTAAAAATAGGGAGAAGAGGATGGGGAAAATGTTTGTGGTTATTTCTTAAACCCTTTTAAAAAATCATAAGTATTATTATCATCTTTTTATCAATAACAGTTCTTTTGGAGCACCTATTCCAACACAAATAGGCAACATAAGAAAAAAATGCATGAGCTACATTTTAGGCAGGAATAAAAAGAATTCTGGATTATAGACTTACTGAAGCCTAGAAGTCTTTCTAATATTGTCCTTTTTAACAAATATATTAAAAAGCAATGGGTCAACTTAGTGATTTGTTGAGAATAATTACTTCTTATTCTATAAACTATCAGGAAACAAAAGAAAACCAAGGGGAATAAAAAGTTTCAGAAAAACACACACACACACACAAAACTACTTTAATCCAAATAAGAAATAAAAATTGTACTATATTTTTAGCAAATTGATTAAATATAGGAAAATATATTTGGTTTTAATGGCAAGAGTGCCTCATTTAAGTGAGACAGATATACCAAGGCAGATTTTTTTAACTTCAAATCCACTCCCACTACTTATACAAAATTTCAACATTATATATACTTAATATTGTGAAAACTATTTAGTTTCACATTTAATAATTAACCTATCCTCAAGTGAGGAAGACTTAAATTGGAGGTTCTTGGAGAATGGAGATTCTTGTTCATTGCCGTCTCAGTATCACCAAGAGCAATGCCTGCCCTGACCTGATCATAGGCACTCAATAAATATTTTTTGATCTAATTATAGAACAGAATGTCTGTTTTATTATTTGCTTTGACAGAAGTTCAAGGCACAGTAGATATAGAAAACTGTACAGAAATAATTTGTTGCAAGCATTCCTTGGTTAAAATGATAACAATTATAACAAGAATATCTATTTTAAAAATTAAACAGGACATAGCTCCTAACCTTAGGGAACTCACAACTCACTGACAAAGTAAAACATGACAAGTTCTATGATATTGGCATTAACAAATTAACAAAAAAAGGAAAGATTAGTTTACTTGAGAGAGGCTGAGCTGGCTAAGAAAGAGTAGGGATCCTCAAGGAGGTTGACGATGGAATGCAGTAAAAATTTTCTTTAAAAAAAAAAAAGCACATCAAGAGGAACATTTGATGTAGAGGAAGGACTGGATATAAGATTGGGGAGGTAAAGGAGGACTAGACAAGCATACAGAAGGAGCTTAAATTTATGTATTATCCCTCTGCACAAATGCGTTTATTTTTTCTAAAAACTTTTGAACTTACTCATTAAAAAAGAGAAATGAAGAAGGTATTCCCAAAGAAAGGTAACTTAGCAAGTAAAATTAAAGCTTTCATTGAAATGAGAATAAGAATGAAAGAAATACTCTTAGACAAAAGATCATGATAAGAGGGATCACCTTCCTCAATACAGTGATTCTAAATGATCCTTCATAGAGTCATGCTCATATATAAAGAACAGCTTTTCTTCTTCCACCAAAACATAAGCAAAACACCACACACATATAACAAATACAAATTCTTTGAGAAAGTTACTCCTGGGCCCAATGGTTCCTGAAACTCAATTTATTACATGTGTTTTTCTTAAATTCTCTGTGAATGTATGATTGTAGTACATCCATGTCTAATATCTATCCTCTTTAACTGCCCTTGTGTTACAAAGGTATAAGTTATCACTAAAGCAAAGAAGCAAACAAGGAAGAAAGAGAGAGAAAAAATAAGAAAGAATAAAAGACACAACAAAAGAAGGAAGAAGAGAAATCAAATTGATGAATACCAGGAATTCCTGCACATTGCTATACTTAAGCATTTATTGGCAGAAAGGCATATATGCATCTTTCTTGCTTTCATTTCCCCAAAGCACAACTTAATTAATGCTATCATATAGCTCCTGGTAACAGACTCATACTGTTAACAGTCCTCCCATGCCACAAGATCAATGGAACCCTGGAAGCTACAACAGAAAGAAATTAGAATGTGCATCAAATTTGTGAAGCTCATAAAGAAAACACATTTGCCCTTCATGTATTTTTAAAGAGATTCTTGCTTCATTATATCTTGTAAATGGTTTCTCTGTTCAGTACAGCAGACAGAATTGAACTTTGGTGGTATCCTATTTTTCAGAAGAACAGAATGCCATTCAATTTTAATAAAGATTTTAGTGGTGATGTTATTATGTTTAGGTGCCCAGTTATTCTATAGGGGCTTTGTAATGTCTGAGAAAGAACTTGGCATATGAGCTCATTATTGTGCCTCATTTTCTTCTTTCCTTACTCTTTAGGACTCAAGAATTAAGTCATTTCTAACTTTAGGATTAACTTTATGATCAGCTATACTTCATGCTTTGTTTTCAGTAGCATATTGATTTGTATAACAGGGAAAATAAGACTGATAATTTAGAACAGTAGTTAGGAATATGCATTCACTAAAATCAGTTTGCTTTTAGATTACATAACTTTTAGATGAAAATACTAGTTTTGGAGCAGTGACGTCTAAATAATTAGTTTAACCCAAAGACCAAATTCTCAGTACTGATGGATTATGTCGTAAGTTAAAATACTGTTTCATGCAAACAAACACAAAAATTACGTCTTCCTCACTCGATATGTAGTTTATTTATTGCTTTGACACATTCCTTTTTCCACATGACGTATTTAATATTTGCTTTTGCTGCAGAGTCTTTCCAAATCATTAGTTGAAAACCAAATAATTANTTGATGACTTTGTATCTCCATATTCTTACAGACTATTAAACTAATTTCAATTCAAGTTATCAGTATAATTTAGAAAAGAGTTCCATTAACTTTCTTACTACCAAGTTAAGATTAGGCTTCCTTATTTCCCTTCTGTTCTACATAATAATGCACAGCTTCAAGAAATATAGTCTGCTAAATTATTTCAGTTTTGTCAGAGCAACAAGTTAAGAATTTTAAAAGTCATTCATTTATAATAGCTCTTACATTTCTACAACATTGTTGAAAATATTGACTTTTTTTCTGTAGTTAAAAGACTCATCATTAAAAATGATCAGAAAATGTATGTGCTCTTGATTAATATCAGCTACTGCTAATATAATATTTGAAATCAATGTTCTTTTAGAGCAATGAAATTTAAGTTTTTAGAGTCCAGTGCAACTAGGAAGAATGATATCAAAAATGTAATGAAAAATTACATTGAGTTAAGACATAGCACAGTTGCATTGTTGTATTACTTCATTACTGTATGCAATTAAAGATTAATGCTCAAATATCCTAATGGCTGCATTGCTCTCTTTTCTGAAACTGTGAATACAACAGAGAAAATTTTCATTTTTTCTGAGAAACTAATAAGGCACATGAAAAAATAGGGTTTTTTTCAGCTATGTCTTATCACAACCTTTGTGTATAGATCTTATATGCATAATACATATATATAAATTTATTAAAATATATATAATTTTACACAGAGAGAACATTATTTAATAGTTACACTTAAGAATATATAATGTCAAAAAACTAACAAATTGCCCATTTTATATTTTCCTATTTTTTCCACCAATCTTTTCATTTACTCTCCTAACATTTGACTAAGAAATGAGCCACTTTTATGGGTAGCCTAGAAGAACTAGATATATAGCATATAGCTGAAGTTGTGTAGTGAGAACTGGATTGTATGGGGGGGGGATATTGGTAGGCTATCCAAAATCTTAGCTCTAGGTTAAAATTTTAGCAGGCAAACTTTTTAATCTGTTTAACCAGTATAATTTAGGTTGATCCTTCTGATCCACCTCTGCTATTATTTTCTGTCAATTTAATTTATTTTTGTTAAAACTGCTTCCCAAGCAAGTAGGTGCATGAGTGTACATGTAGGTGATTTACCTATACATGTCAAGGATTTAGGTTAGTTTTTAGATATTCCCAAGTATTTCATGTATTCCAAAATATGTTTCCATAACTTAGACTTTTCATGGCAGATACAGTTAAAAAGGAAGTTCCATAAAATAGAGGAAAGTGTTTTACAATGCCACATAAAATGACATTTATGTCTGGTCTTAACTGGAAATTCAGAAAAAAATTTCCTATGAAAGTTCAAATAAACATTGATTTTTAAGGAACTTTTAAAGTTCCATAATTTTGTTATTGATGATCAGGATCAATATCAAAATGCAGTTGGTGATGGAGTTGGAAAGTTCTTGATTTCAAGCTCAAAGTTCCTTTCTCTGCCTACTATATTTATGCATTTAATTATAATAATATAAGCCATTTTTACCGTTGTATTCAGGATATAATGTGAAAATCTGGAAATCATTCCTTGAAAATTTAGATAAGGAATTTGTCTAATTCTCACTGCTTTTTAAATTTTATAGAAATGGAGTAGTATATTTTTACTTCAGACCTAGAACTAGATGAGTATAAATTATGAGACCTGGATTCTTTATAGCTATGACCTTACATTTCTCTATGAAAGTGCTTCTTTATGTGTTTTTCAATGTACTCTCAAATTTTTACAGCCCAATCTAACAACTGTCACAGCAAGTCTAGAGGAGATATGGAGATAGCTAACGAGGAATCTGGAATAGTGTCTTTGATTTCAGATGAGCTTCAAAAACTCTTCTGTTCCCATGTTAACAGCATGTGGTACATGATGTACCTTCTCTCAACTTCACAGTAAATATTCATGAAATTATACAAAGAGACTAAAATGTCAAGAATGAAAACAAAAGAGTAAACTAAATACAAAAGAAAACAAATTGAAAAGTCTAGGGATCTATTCTTATTTAGTGCATATCAATGGTTATGTGTTGAGCAATATATCCTTGGAATAATCACTACACCTTCACTCTATAAATTAGAACAAAGCAGAGAACTACCTCTCTTCTCACCTCATTGACATCCCCAAACTTAAAAGAGAGATTGAAAAATATATTGATCTCTCAGCACAGTTTGCAGACATTTGATGTTGACCAATCTAGTTCCATGACACACAAAATTGTCACTCATACTCCCAAACGGGAGGGGACAAACTGTCAACTTAAAGAAAAATACACTACCTAAGAGTTGTGAGTTTATTTTATTCAACGTCTTACTGAGGACTACAGTCAGGGAGCCAGCTTTGAGAAACAGCACTGAAGAGGCTATATATATATATATTGCCTCTTCAGTGCAGTTCCACAGAGCCTGAAGAACTATGGACGGAGGATCATGACACTGTATAAGGAAGCAGTGATCAAGACCATCATCAAGAAAAAGAAATGCAAAAAGGCAAAATGGTTGTCTGAGGAGGCCTTACAAATAGCTTGAAAAGAAGAGAAGCTAAAGGCAAAGGAGAAAAGGAAAGACACCCATTTGAATGCAGAGTTCCAAAGAATAGCAGGGAGAGATAAGAAAGCCTTCCTCAGTGATCAGTGCAAAGAAATAGAGGAAAATAATATAATGGGAAAGACTAGAGATCTCTTAAGAAAATTAGAGATACAAAGGGAATATTTCATGCAAAGCCCAATAAAGGACAGAAATGGTATGGACCCAACAGAAGCAGATGATATTAAGAAGAGGTGGTAAGAATACACAGAAGAACTATACAAAAAAGATCTTTACAACCCAGATAATCACGATGGTGTGATCACCAACCTAGAGCCAGACATCCTGAAATATGAAGTCAAGTGGGCCTTAGGAAGCATCACTATGAACAAAGCTAGTGGAGGTGATGAAATTCCAGTTGAGTTATTTCAAACCTTAAAAGATGATGCTGTGAAAATGCTGCACTCATTTGGAAAACTTACCAGTGGCCACAGGACTGGAAAAGGTCAGTTTTCATTCCAATCCCAAAGAAAGGAAATGCCAAAGAATGCTCAAACTACGAAACAATTGCACTCATCTCACACGCTAGTATAGTAATGCTCAAAATTCTCCAAACCAGGCTTCAACAGAACATGAACTGTACACTTCCAGATGTTCAAGCTGGATTTAGAAAAGGCAGAGGAACCAGAGATCAAATTGCCAACATCTGTTGGATCATTGAAAAAGCAAGAGAGTTCCAAAAAAACATAAACTTCTGTTATACTGACTATGCCAAAGCCTTCGACTGTGTGGATCACAGTCAACAGTGACTGTGGAAAATTCTGAAAGAGGTGGGAATACCAGACCACTTGACCTGCCTACTGAGAAATTGTATGCAGGTCAAGAAGCAACAGTTAGAACTGGATATAGAATAACAGACTGGTTCCAAATAGGAAAAGGAGTACGACAAGGGTGTATATTGTCACCCTGTTTATTTAACTTACATGCAGAGTATATCATGAGAAATGCTGGGCTGGATGAAGCAGAAGCTGGAATCAAGATTGCCAAGAGAAATATAAATAACCTCAGATATGCAGATGACAGCACCCTTATGGCAGAAAGGGAAGAGGAACTAAAGGGCCTCTTGATGAAAGTGAAAGAGGAGAGTGAACAAAGATGGCTTAAAACTCAACATTCAGAAAACGAAGATCATGGGATCTGGTCCCATCACTTCATGGCAAATGATGGGAAACAGTGGAAACAGTGACAGACTTTATTTTGTGGGGATCCAAAATCACTGCAGATGGTAACTGCAGCCATGAAATTAAAAGATGCTTACTTCTTGGGAAGAAAAGTTCTGACAAAACTAGACAGCATATTAAAAAGCAGAGACCTACTCTGCCAACAAAGTTCTGCCTAGTCAAAGCTATGTTTTTCCAGTAGTCGTGTATGGATGTGAGAGTTGGATTATAAAGAAAGCTGAGCACTGAAGAATTGATGCTTTTGAACCGTGGTGTTGGAGGAGACTCTTGAGTCCCTTGGACAGCAAGGAGATCCAACCAGTCCATCCTAAAGGAAATCAGTTCTGAATATTCATTGGAAGGACTGATGCTGAAGCTGAAGCCCCAATACTTTGGCCACCTGATGTGAAGAATTGATTTATTTGAAATGACCCTGATGCTGGGAAAGACTGAAGGTGGGAGGAGAAGGGGATGACAGAGGATGATATGACTGGATGGCATCATAGACTCAATGGACATGAATTTGAGTAAACTCTGGGAGTTGGCGATGGACAGGGAGGCCTGGAGTGCTGCAGTTCATGGGGTTGCAAAGAGTCAGGCCTGACTGAGGAACTGAATAGACTGAACTGATATATATATATATATATATGAATTTTGGGGGCTAGGAAATATATATAGTCAAGTATACATTTTGTTAAATAATTACAGCTAAACACAGAGAACAGATACTTTAAGATAATGATTTTAGTGCTTTTCTATGGATGGAAAGATGTAAGAATCTGAGATTACCAAAATTCTTCCTGAGAAATGCATCTAACTTATCTAAGAAGGCTTTATCAAAAGCATGGAGTACCTCATTGTGTTTTTTTCCTCCTTAATTCTCCTTTAGGTACATTGTCATTGGCAATCACAGTGGGCTGCAACTTAACCCTTGTAGAACTAAATGATGAGCAACCCTCTTTGTTTCTCTTGTTCTCATATCTTTGCAGACAATGCCAGTCATCTTCATCCACTTTGCTCACCTGTTTTCTGCCTGGATTATTTCAATGACATAACACCTAGCAGATGACATGGCAGGAACTAGGATATAAGACGGAAACACATTGTAATATGTGATGCTAAATTGTCAAAGAAGAAACTGTTGTCAGGAAAGAAAGATAGGAATAACATCAGAAGCACTGCATGGTTTGAGGTGTAGTGTTTCATATCTTTATTCTTATAGTGTAAGCCCTAACAATTGTTTTTCTTTTATTTTCATAAAAGTGCCTGACAAATTTTTATTGCTGTGGTATCCACTTCCAAGAGGCCTCCACTTCAGAAATGTCAATCTTGAATAAATGCATTACCAGTTGATAGAGTCAGCCACAAATCCACCGCCACCCCCTGCAGGCTCCTCTGTTTCAGAGATTTTTGTTCATTTAAATAGCTGACCATTTGGATCACTTGTTTTTTTCTCTTCTTGTGCTCTAAATTCCCACTTTCATGTTTTAAATTCATCAATAAAGAGTATGCCTTGAAAGTCTAGGCCCTCATCCTTGACCTTCATAAAAGCAGAACACCAGGCCCATAGGCACCCTTTCTCTTGCCCCACAGTCTCACTATGTGACCCTGGGTGTACCATGTACTTTTCAGGATGTGTGAGTAATAAAACTTGATTCTCAAAGTTTTCTAATGGTTACTGTTGAGAGTATCTTACAGTCAGAACCACAAGGGGTGGCGGAGGTACAACACTAGCCTATTAAGCTGAGACCAGCGTAGAATGATTCAGCAGAAAAGAACAGGGAATCTTCCAGGTCAAAAACCAGCATACAATTGAACCTCAGTCCACTGTGGATAAATCTCTACTGGATATCACAAAGTGAGTTAGGGATTCTTGTGCATCAACCTGGCCTCCTAGTCTAGGCCTAAGTAGGGACATTTATAGTACCTAGACTTCAGGAATACATGACTGTGAACTTCCAGATGTTCAAGCAGGTTTCAGAAAAGGCAGAGGAACCAGATATCAAATTGCCAACATCTGCTGGATCATCGAAAAAGCAAGACAATTCCAGAAAAATATCTACTTCTGCTTTATTAACTATGCCAAAGCCTTTGACTGTGTGGATCACAATAAACTGTGGAAAATTCTAAAAGAAATGGGAATATCAGACCACCTGACCTGCCTCTTGAGAAATCTGTATGCAGGTCAGGAAGCAACAGTAGAACTGGACATGGAACAACAGACTGGTTCCAAATAGGAAAAGGAGTATGTCAAGGCTGTATATTGTCACCCTGCTTATTTAACTTATATGCAGAGTACATCATGATAAATGCTGGGCTGGAGGAAACATAAGCTGGAATCAAGATTGCCGGGAGAAATATCAATAACCTACAGAAGACACCACTCTTATGGCAGAAAGTGAAGAAGAATTAAAAAGCCTCTTGATGAAAGTGAAAGAGGAGAGTGAAAACGTTGACTTAAAACTCAACATGCAGAAAACTAAGATCACGGCATCTGGTCCCATCACTTCATGNGCTGTATATTGTCACCCTGCTTATTTAACATATATGCAGAGTACATCATGATAAATGCTGGGCTGGAGGAAACATAAGCTGGAATCAAGATTGCCGGGAGAAATATCAATAACCTACAGAAGACACCACTCTTATGGCAGAAAGTGAAGAAGAATTAAAGAGCCTCTTGATGAAAGTGAAAGAGGAGAGTGAAAACGTTGACTTAAAACTCAACATGCAGAAAACTAAGATCACGGCATCTGGTCCCATCACTTCATGGGAAATAGACGGGGAAACAGTGAAAACAGTGTCAGACTTTATTTTTTTGGGCTCCAAAATCACTGCAGGTGGTGATTGCAGCCATGAAATTAAAACACGTTTACTCCTTGGAAGGAAAGTTATGGCCAACCTAGACAGCATATTGAAAAGCAGAGACATTACTTTGCCAACAAAGGTCCATCTAGCCAAGGTTATGGTTTTTCCAGTGGTCATGTATGGATGTGAGAGCTGACTGTGAAGAAAGCTGAGCCCCGAAGAGTTGATGCTTTTGAACTGTGGTATTGGAGAAGACTGTTGAGAGTCCCTTGGACTGCAAGGAGATCCAACCAGTCCATCCTAAAGGAGACCAATCCTGGGTGTTCATTGGAAGGACTGATGTTGAAGCTGAAACTCCAATACTTTGGCCAGACTCCAATACTTTGATTCATTGGAAAAAGATCCTGATGCTGGGAAAGATTGGGGACAGGAAGAGAAGGGGACGACAAAGGATGAAATGCTTGGATGGCATCACTGACTCAATGGACATGGGTTTGGGTGGACTCCAGGAGTTGGTGACAGACAGGGAGGCCTGGCATGCTGTGGTTCATTGGGTTGCAAAGAGTCGGACACAACTGAGTGACTGAATTGAATTGAACTGACAGCAGAATAAGTAATCAGTGAAGGGGCTGAAAGTCTCTGCTCCACCAAATTCTAGATCCAGACTCATCACAACCCATGCAAAGTATCTGAATATTCAATGAATAAGCAAAGCAAACAAGTGAACCAATGAAATGAGGCCATATAAATGGTAAAAACTTTCATGAAGAGTGAGAGCTTAATTTTGAAATTTTTTTTTCTGAAAGAAAAAGGACATTAAGAATGATGATTTAGAACATCAGTTGCATATTCTCCTCAAGGTTTAGTAAAGATCAGTATTTGCAGGGAAGAAACACAAATCAGCAAGTAGAGACAGGGCTGGAAGTTGATTATTCAACAAATATTTATTGCATGTAGGAGATACACACACAAACACACAATTTAACTCCATAATTTCAGACTTATTTCCAAAAATAATGTAAGAAATTAAGATTTGCAATTATTGCTAAAGAGCACAACTGATGCTTGTTGTTCAGTCTCTAAGTCATGTTCAACTCTTTGCAGCCCCATGGAGTGCAGCACACCAGGCATTGCTGTCCTTCACAACTGATGCTAAAAAAAGTCAATTCTGAGGAAGTGAAAGGGAAAGGATGACAGTATAAAAGCAAGGAAAGAGAATGGAAGCTAAAAGCAATTTTAACCCAACTATATGCAAAGTATAGTCAGAAACTAAACAAAAATCCTCAGATGAAACAGAAAAACATTAAAAGAAAAAATTTTTCTGTAGGAAAAGAAAAGAGTCTATGCAGAGTGACTATAATTTCTAAAAACAGAAACAAGACTCATATACCCTGATAACTTTCTCTTTTAATTTTAAGGTATCAAAAAATGTTCTGCTTTAACCTACAAAAGGACTCTCCAATTGAACTGGCTTTTAATCTAGAAGTTGCATCTCAGCATCCCATTGCCTTGTCCTCATGACCGACAGCACAGCCATGGTTTGCTTTCTTTATTTTACAGAGAGGAGAACAGAGGGCATACTTAAATGGCAAGTTTAAACAGTTAGTTAGAAGCAGAGCCAAGATTATAGTCCTATCCGAATGAATGCTCGTTCATAAGATTTTCCACAACATGCAATCGTTTCTTACTTGTTTACTACAAATCTGTTGAACAAACAATTTTGGACTTAAAATATACTTCTACCCAGCTGCTTTTTCCAAAATAAAAATAGAAATGAAGAAGTAGAATGGAATTTAATAGGCAGCTGATGGACATGAGCTTGAATAAATTCCTGGAAAGAGTGATAGACAGGGAAGCCTGGCATCCTACAGTCCATGGGGTTGCAAAGAATTGGACACGACTTAGCAATGGAACAAAAACAAAACAAAGAAAAAAAGACTAATGTTTCCCACCCTTATTATTTTTATTCAGTGGTAATTTTCCATACATTAAACAAATTTAATGTGGTTTTATAGTATTTATACTATGTCTACTATTACAGTTTGTCTATTTAGATATTTTGTAAATACTCAGAAATTTGTAGATAACCTAATTTATTATAACATTTGAATTGTAAGGATCATTGATTGCAAAACTGTANAGATAACCTAATTTATTATAACATTTGAATTGTAAGGATCATTGATTGAAAAACTGTATTGACCAGTGAACATACTTCTAACTAATAAAGTCAAAATATGAACTATTTCTATTATTCTCTTTGAGATAATTAGTTTAAAATGACTATTTCTATACACTGACTCTGAAAAACAGTGAATGATCTGAAACATTACACAAGATATGAAGTGCTCACCATAGTTTCTGGTATGTAGTCAACGTTCAATAAATCTTTAATTCTCACTTGTAACTTAGAAGATGAATTATCTTGTGACATAACTAATTCATTGTTGAAAACTGCCCTGATTTGGGAGAAATCTGGGAGATATTGAGAAGACTCTTTGTGGGAAATTATTCATATCTTCCAGTAGAACACCTTCTACTCATTCATTGTTTTCCAGATGGAGTAAAATAATGCATGATATTATTTCTGTCTTAAATGTACAAATAGTAACACATTGTAACTACTGTTTATTTATTTATTTTTCATCTCTCCTATCTAATGAAAATCATAACTCTCCCACATAGGTGAGAGTTGCTACAGAGTTTGTCTTTGTAAAACCAACAGATGTTTGAATCTTAAAAAAAAACAAAAAAAAAACTACCAAAAAACAACTTTTATCTCTGGTAGAATGAGTAGAAACTGTCAGCTGTTTCACAATTTCTTTTTTCATAAAAATTTCTGCTCTATTCAAAACATACTTCCTCATTCTAAGAGAATCAGCATGCATTGATATGAACTAGCAGAAATCATAAGAAATAAGAACAATTTTATATTTTTCCTATTTGATTACTACTCCCTCTATCCTTAGCTTATTTATTTAATTTTTTTTCTTTTAGTTCATTGGTTTCTTAATTTTACAAAGAGAATTTTTGCTAACCAGATAGAAAAGTATTACTTTAAATTTCACAGCCAATATAATATTATCAGGAGAAGGAAATGGCAACCCACTCCAGTACTCTTGCCTGGAGAGTCCCATGAACAGAGAGGACTGGTGGGCTACAGTCCATTGGGTCGCAAGAGTTGGACATGACTGAGTGACTAACACACATACACACAATATTGTCTTATATGAGTATATGTGTGGTTTTAAAGATCATCACGACATTATGACATTGATAGTTCAAGGGCTTTCCTGAGAGCTCAGTTGGTAAAAAAAATCTGCCTGCAATGCAGGAGACCCCGGTAGAATTCCGGGGTTGGGAAGATCCACTGGAGGAGGGACAGGCTACCCACTCCAGCATTCTTGGACTTCCCTTGTGGCTCAGCTGGTAAAGAATCTACCTGCAACGCAGGACACCTCGGGTTTGATCCCTGGATTGGGAAGATCCCCTGGAGGAGGGAAAGGCTACCCACTCCAGTATTCAGGTCTGGAGAATGGTCTGAACCCCATGGACTGTGTAGTTCATGGGGTTGCCAACAGTCAGACACGACAGAGTGACTTTCACTTCACTTCATGACACTTTGTTTTAATAATGATGGAAAGTCAAAAATCTGAAAATAAAACATCTTTACTCTTAAGAGATAGAAAAAAATCTTTCCATGATAAAGTAATTTTTTAAAAAGCAGATTTTAGATGATTAGGTATAGTATGATCTCATTTTATGAATTAAAAACTGACTCCTATAAAAACACATACATATGTATATATGAAACTGTATATATATATAGTTGACTATACATATATAATA
>SJYQ01000939.1:889262-929005 GCA_006410935.1 Redunca redunca | reverse complement strand
GAATGAAACTAGAACACTTTATAACACCATTCACAAAAATAAACTCAAAATGGATTAAAGATCTAAATGTAAGACCAGAAACTATAAAACTCCTAGAGGAGAACATAGGCAAAACACTCTCCGACATAAATCACAGCAGGATCCTCTATGATCCACTCCCCAGAATTCTGGAAATAAAAGCAAAAATTAAACAAATGGGATCTAATTAAAATTAAAAGCTTCTGCACAACAAAGGAAAATATAAGCAAGGTGAAAAGACAGCCTTTGGAATGGGAGAAAATAATAGCAAATGAAGCAACTGACAAACAACTAATCTCAAAAATATACAAGCAACTCCTGCAGCTCAATTCCAGAAAAATAAATGACCCAATCAAAAATGGGCCAAAGAACTAAATAGACATTTCTCCAAAGAAGACATACAGATGGCTAACAAACACATGAAAAGATGCTCAGATGAAACCACTTTAATGGCAGAAAGTGAAGAGAAAATAAAGAGCCTCTTGACAAGTGTGAAAGAGGACAGTATAAAAGCTGGTTTAAACTCAAAATTCAAAAAAGTGAGATCATGGCATCCGCCTCATCACTTCATGACAAACGGATGGGGAAAAAAGAAGAAAATAAGGGCAGATTTTATTTTCTTGGGCTCCGAAATTACTGCAGATGGTGACTGCAGCCATGACATTAAAAGATGCTTTCTCCTTGGAAGAAAAGCTGTGACCAACCTGTGACCAATGACCTATGATCAATAAAGAGCATATTAAAAAGCAGAGACATCACTTTATTGACAAAATTCCATATAGTCCTAGCTATATGGGCTAAAAAAGGCAGAGGAACCAGAGATCAAATTGCTAACATCAGTTGGATGTAAAGGCATTGAAAGGCAAGAGAGTTCTAGAAAAACATCTACTTTTGATTTATTGACTACACCAAAGACTTTGCCTGTGTGGATCACAACAAACTATGGAAAATTCTTAAAGAGATGGGAACACCAGACCACCTGAATTGCCTCCTGAGAAATCTGTATGCAGGTCAAGAAGCAACAATTAGAACTGGACATAAAACAACAGACTGCTTCCAAACTGAGAAAGGGGTACGTCAAGACTGTAAATTGTCACCCTGCTTATTTAATTTATATGCAGAGCACATCATAAAAATGCTGGGCTAGATGACGCACAAGCTGGAATGAAGATTGCAGGGAAAATATCAATAACCTCAGATACACAGATGACATCATCCTTATGGCAGAAAGTGAAGAACAACTAAAAACCTGCTTGATGAAAGTGAAAGAGAAAAGCGAAAAATTTGGCCTAAAACTCAGCATTCAGAAAGCTAATATCATGGCATCCCAGTCCCATCGCTTCATGGCAGATAAATGGGGAAACAACAGAAAAAGTGACAGACTTTATTTTGGGGGGCTCTAAAACCACCATTGATGGTGACTGCAGCCATATAACTAAAAGACGTATACTTCTTGAAAGAAAAGCTATGACCAACCTCATTTCAGTTCATTTCAGTTCAGTTCAGTCGCTCAGTTGTGTCTGACTCCCTGAGACGCCATGAATTGCAGCACGCCAGGCCTCCCTGTCCATCACCAACTCCCAGAGTTTACCCAAACTCATGTGCATCGAGTCAGTGATACCATCTAGCCATCTCATCCTCTGTCGTCCCCTTCTCCTCCTGCCCCATATCCCTCCCAGCATCAGAGTCTTTTCCAATGAGTCAATAACTCTTTGTTGGAGTTTCAGCTTTAGCATCAGTCCTTCCAAAGAACACCCAGGACTGATCTCTTTTAGAATGGACTGGTTGGATCTCCTTGCAGTACAAGGGACTCTCAAAATTCTTCTCCAACACCACTGTTCAAAAGCATCAGTTCATCGGTGCTCAGCTTTCTTCACAGTCCGACTCTCACATCCATACATGACTACTGGAAAAACCATAGCCTTGATTAGATGGACCTTTGTTGGCAAAGTAATGTCTCTGCTCTTCAATATGCTGTCTAGTTTGGTCGTAACTTTCCTTCAAAGAAGTAAGCGTCTTTTAATTTCATGGCTGCAATCAACCTAGACAGCATATTAAAAAGCAGAGACATTACCTTGCCAACAAAGGTCCTTCTAGTCAAAGCTATGGTTTTTCCAGTCGTCATGTATGGATGTGAGAATTGGACCATAAAGAAAGCTGATTGCCAAAGAACTAATGCTTTTGAACTGTGGTGTTGGAGAAGATTCTTGAGAGTCCCTTGGACTGCAAGAAGATCCAACCAGTCCATCCTAAAGGAAGTTAGTCCTGAATATTTACTGGAGGGATGATGCTGAAGCTGAAACTCCAAAACTTTGTCCACCTAATGTGAAAAAGTGACTCATTTGAAAAGACCGTGATGCTGGGAAAGATTGGAGGTGAGGAGAAGGGGACAACAGAGGATGAAATGGTTGGATGGTATCAGCAACTTGATGGACATGAGTTTGAGTAAGGTCTGGGAGTTGGTAATGTTTAGGGAAACCTGGCATGCTGCAGTCCATGGGATTGCAAAGAGTCAGACATGAGTTACTGAACTGAACTGATGGTTTTTCCAGTAGTCATGTACAGATGTGAGAGAACCATAAAGAAGTCTGAGCACTGAGGAACTGATGCTTTTCAATTGTGGTGCTACAGAAGCCTTTTGAGAATCCCTTTGACTGCAAGGAGATCAAACTAGTCAATCCTAAAAGAAATCAGGTCTGAATATTCATTGGAAGGACTGATGCTGGTGCTGAAGCTCTAATACGTTGGGTACCTCATAGGAAGAACTAACTTCTCAGAAAAGACACTGATGTGGGGAAAGATGAGAGCAGGAGGAGAAGTGGGTGGCAGAGGTTGAGATGGTTAGATATCATCACCAAACCATGGCCATGAATCTGAGCAGACTCCAGATGATAATGAAGGATGGGGAAGTCTGGCATGCTGCAGTCCATGGGGTCACAGAAAGTCAGACATGACTTAGCGACTGAACAACAACAACAATAACAACAAAAAGTCATGCTTTACTCTTAAATGCAAGTAAATTAACCTCATAATCCTCTTAAATCTTTGGTTCCTTATTATTTTTTTCTTTGCAGTGGTCTAAACCTCAATGTTTGCCAAAGATCTGCTCTTAAATCTTCTCATGTCATATACAGTCACTTCCTTGGTGATTGCATTGACTCTTTATCTTTCAGTTCAATTCAATTCAGTTTACATAGTATCTAATGGAGTACGTCAAGGTTGTATATTGTCACCCTGCTTATTTAACTTATATGCAGAGTACATCATGAGAAATGCTGGGCTGGAGGAAGCACAAGCGGAAATCAAGATTGCTGGGAGAAATATCAATGATCTCAGAAGCAGATGATACCATCTTTATGGCAGAAAGTGAAGAAGAACTAGCGCCTCTTGAAAGTGAAAGAGGAGAGTGAAAAAGTTGGCTTAAAGCTCAACATTCAGAAAACTAAGATCATGGCATCTGGTCCCATCACTTCATGGGAAATAGATGGGGAAACAGTGGAAACAGTGGCTGACTTTACTTTTCTGGGCTCCAAAATCATGCAGATGGTGATTGAAGCCATGAAATTAAAAGGTAATTACTCCTTGGAAGGAAGGTTATGACCAACCTAGATAGCATATTGAAAAGCAGAGACATTACCTTGCCAACAAAGGTCCATCTAGTCAAAGCTATGGTTTTTCCAGTGGTCATGTATGGATGTGAGAGTTGGACTATAAAGAAAGCTGAGTGCTGAAGAATTGATGTTTTTGAACTGTGGTGTTGGAGAAGACTCTTGAGAGTCCTTTGGACTACAACCATTCCATCCTAAAGGAGATCAGTCCTGGGTGTTTATTGGAAGGCCTGATGTTGAAGCTGAAACTCCAATACTTTGGCCACATGATGTGAAGAGCTGACTCATTGGAAAAGATCCTGATGCTGGGAAATGTTAAGGGCAGGAGGAGAAGGGGACAATAGAGGATGAGATGGTTGGATGGCATCACTGACTTGATGGACATGGGTTAGGGTGGACTCCAGGAGTTGGTGATGGTCAGGGAGGCCTGGCATGCTTCGGTTCATAGGATCATAATGAGTCGGACATGGCTGAGTGACTGAACTGAACTGAAATGCTTATGACCCCCAGAACTGTTGCTCAACTCTGAATCTCTTCTTCTCTGACTCAAAACTCATATTCAACTGCTTAATTACATCTCCACTTGAACAAAGCAAAAGCATCTCAAAGTTCCTGTTTCTAAAATTGAACTTCTGATTCTTTTTTTTATTTTAAAATATTTTTATTTATTTACTTTTTTAGGATTCTTTTTTAAATTTAATTTTATTATTATTATTATTTTATTTTTTTACTTTACAATATTGTATTGGTTTTGCCATACATCGACATGAATCCACCATGGGTGTACACGTGTTCCCAATCCTGAACCCCCCTCCCACCTTGCTCCTCATACCATCCCTCTGGGTCATCCCAGTGCACCAGCCCCAAGCATTCTGTATCCTGCATCGAACCTAGACTGGCAATTTGTTTCTTAAATGATATTATACATGTTTCAATGCCATTCTCCCAAATCATCCCAGCCTCTTCCTCTCCCACAGAGTCCAAAAGACTGTTCTATTCATCTGTGTCTCTTTGCTGTCTTGCATACAGGGTTATTGTTCCCATCTTTCTAAATGCTGTATATATGCGTTCATATACTGTATTGGTGTTTTACTTTCTGGCTTACTTCACTCTGTATAATCGGCTCCTCATCCACCTCATTAGAACTGATTCAAATATATTCTTTTTAATGGCTGAATAATACCTCCATTGTGTATATGTACCACAGCTTTCTTATCCATTCATCTGCTGATGGACATCTAGGTTGCTCCATGTCCTGGCTATTATAAATAGTGCTGCAATGAACACTGGGGTACACGTGTCTCTTTCAATTCTGGTTTCCTCGGTGTGTATGCCCAGCAGTGGGATTGCTGGGTAGTATGGCAGTTCTATTTTCAGTTTTTTAAGGAATCTCCACACTGTTCTCCATAGTGGCTGTACTAGTTTGCATTCCCACCAACAGTGTAAGAGGGTTCCCTTTTCTCCACACCCTCTCCAGCATTTATTGCTTGTAGACTTTTGGATCTCAGCCATTCTGACTGGCGTGAAATGGTACCTCATTGTGGTTTTGATTTGCATTTCTCTGATAATGAGTGATGTTGAGCATCTTTTCATGTGTTTGTTAGCCATCTGTATGTCTTCTTTGGAGAAATGTCTATTTAGTTCTTTGGCCCATTTTTTGATTGGGTCATTTATTTTTCTGGAATTGAGCTGCAGGAGTTGCTTGTATATTTTTGAGATTAGTTGTTTGTCAGTTGCTTCATTTGCTATTATTTCTCCCATTCAGAAGGCTGTCTTTTAAATCATCTCAAACTTGCACTAACACTTGTCACATCTCACTTTATGATAACTCTGACTTTTCAGTTCTTTAGACTCAAAATTTTGGGGCATTCTTGAATCCCCTATTTGTTTCTTACCCTCATCTAAACCATTGGCAAATCTTGCTTTACCTTCAAATGATACTCAAAATTCAATTACTGGGATTCCTAGGACTACATTAGTCCAGACTCATTTCTGGCCTGAATTACTGAAAATATTTGTTGTCTTTCTGATTCACCCTTTGCTGTCTTTAGTCTTTTTTCAAGACAATGATCATGATCCTTTAAAACTAGAGTGAGATTATTTTACTCTTCCTCAAGTCTTCCAAAATATCTTTCACATACCTAAACCAAAAGTCAAAGTACTTTGACACATATCCTTGACCTTCCTCTGCTCCCCACTGCCAACGGCTAATAATATCATTTCTTCTTTTATCCTTACCCTCCACTCCATCCACACAGGTCTTCTTGCTGTCCTTAACAATTCAAGTTACATGCTCAACTCAAAGACTGTTCTTGCTGTTTCATTTGTTTTAAATGTTCTTTTCTAGAGATTTGTATGGTTTGACATATCAATTCCTCTGTCAAATTTTCCCAGCTACACAATCTAAAATTTCAGTATGGACTCCTCTAACAATTCCTATTCTCCATCCTAATGTTATTTTTCTTTTTACCACTTACTATTTTTTTTCCACTTTCCTTTTTATGGTTTCCGAATCAAAATATATTTCATAAAGGCAGTTTTTGTTGTTGTTGTTTACCTCTATATTCTTAGGGCTTATAACAGTTACTAGCACATGATACTTTACCACCTGCACCACCAGGGAAGACCCTAGCAAATGATAGGTATTTGATAAATACTAAAAATCATTTTATAAGAATAAGATCATGAAAGAAATTTATTTTCCTTTCTTTTTTGTTTCAAAAATAGTACGTTGCAAAGCTTCTTTGTGGTAAAACTGGAAGCTCTAACATTTTTCTCACTGATTGATAATTTCAAAATTTAGCGTCTAAATATTTATTACTCTTGTCAGATCATGTTCTCATTAACTCAAAAGTGGAAAGCATTGTTAATTGCTTCCATAGGTGAAACCAATGTTATAATTCAGGGCAACTTGGCAGATATAATGATTTAGTTATACCAGCCAAGCTAGGGAAGTTCTGTGCTGGCTTTCATGTCAGGCCCAACTATAAGTAGAGATTCCATCACAAGAGCAAGGCAGCAGGAAGGCTGTATATGAAGGAACCCCCAAAAGGGCCACGGGACAGAAAAGACAGGTGTGCAGTATTCAGAATTTTTGGTAGATAAGATTACATTAGAAGGAGGAAACTGATGGCCACAGACAACAGTGTCTTGCTTTGAACTGGAATTTAGGTGAAGGGCTTCTATACACAGGTAGAGACTCTGAAAAAGCTACTCCTGTCCCCAACTAAAACTGGGGCATGGTGGAAGCTGGAAACTTACTGAAATCAGGATGTATAGCTATGACAAGGGCAGAAACCTGAATCTGAGTGGTGCTTATAAAAATGGGGAGACAGGAGACTCAAGCTCTAAAATAAGGCATTAGAGGGTATTATCAGCAAAAGAGGACAAGCTTTAGTTAATGTAGAAACCTAGAAGTCTGTACAGGGATTAAATACCCTCACTCAATGACTGGGGATCTAATGTAGGAATACAGTGGTCCCTGGTCTCTCATGGACATGGTGCCTTGAACTGTCGAGATTTCGAGATAGAGACTGCATTGGTACATCCACTCTGCCTCATGTCTGCACCCTCACAGAGTGGAGATGACATAAAAGAAGCTAGGGAAGCATTATATATGTATAATATATATAATATAAATTTATATATTATTATATAAATTATTTGTTGAATGAATGAAGATAAAATGAAGTAAGTGTATGAACACTTTCATTCAACAAATAATTGTTTGATTGCTTCTTATATGTTGCTCTGAGCCAGGCACTAGAAAGACAGCAATAAATAAGATAGACTTAGTTCTTGCCTTATGAAATTTTATTTTAGTTGCAACATTTGTCTGTAACATATTCTCCTACATGGAATAAAATTTTAAAATATTCCTTGTAGTTTGATGCTTGTTCTATCTTGAAACAGCTTTATATTTCAATCTGACATGAAATGTCTTTAGCGGGATTACAAAACAGAGTGAGAAACTGCTCAATGGTCAGAAGACTCTCTTCTTTTGCTAATAGTCTATGGTCATTTCCAACTCTAAGTGGTCACAGACTCATATGTGGAAGGGACATTAAATATTTTCTAATAGTCAAAGCTATGACTTTTCCAGTAGTCATGTATGGATGTGAGAGTTGGACCATAAAGAAGTCTGAGTGCTAAAGAATTACTGCTTTCAAACTGTGGTGTTGGAGAAGACTTAACAGCTCTTTGGATTGCAAGGAAATCAAACAAGTCAATCCTAAAGGAAATCAGTCCTGAATAGTCATGAGAAGGATTGATGCTAAAGCTGAAGCTCCAATACTTTGGCCACCCAATGAGAAGAGCTGACTCATTGGAAAAGACCCTGATGCTGGGAAAGACTGAAGGCAGGAAGAGAAGGGGACAACAGAGGATGAGATGGTTGGATGGCATCACTGACTCAATGGACATGAGTTTGACTAAACTCTGGGAGATGGTGAAGGACAGGGAGGCCTGGCATACTGCAGTCCATGGGGTTGCAAAGAGTTGGACATGACTGAGCAACTGAACTGAACTGAAATGAAATGAACCTCCTCATTTTATATGTTTAAGGCCCAGAAAAGATATAAAACACATGCCAAAGTTTATGTAAAAGATAGTCAGCTCAGCTAGGATTAGAATGGAAATTCCTTATATTATAGATGAATGCATTTTCCTCCATGATGAAGCCTAATAGACTTTATACTAAAAGTCACATCTTAGCATAGATTCTGTGTTTGCCAATTACATTAGTACACACCCAGCCATTCCCTTTAAGTTAGAGCATTCCTGTTACTCCTCTGGGGGAAAAATTGCCTTTCATTTATCTGGCTGTATATCTATGTAACACATAAAAGGGACTGCTGAAAAAAATGAGACCACTGTAAGCTATTATAAATAAAGAAAAAATTATGCTATATATTTCAACTGGAGACATCAAAGTTTGTAGTTCAACTTTATATATTAAGAAAAAGTTGGCACTGTTAAAAAAGAGGTTTTTTTTTTAATCGAACGACTTTGGATAGAAAGTTATTTGACTAAAAGATCAATTGTGTTCACAAGTGCATCCCTCATCACCTTTCTTCTTTGTTTTCACTAGTTAGAAACATTTCTATGTGACAACAGAAGAATCTGAGGAAAATCAGTGTAGGGAACGGGGAGAGGAGGACAGGCATCTCTTTGCTTAACTGGCCATTGTGTATAGTTCTTTGTTGGTTGTTGGTGCTACTGCTGGTAATCAACCAGTGATTGGCCATGGGTATCTCTACACAGCAGATCAATCATGACTGGCTACTGTAAGCTCATGATCCTACTCCAGAGTAGGATCCATTCCATTCCTACTACTCTATCCAGTCCTACTCTATCGATGTGACCTTCAGTCTTTATCACTACTTCATCAGTCCGCCCTTGTCTTCTTTTCCCTCATATTTCCACTGGAGAAGGAAATGGCAAACCACTTCAGTATTCTTGCCTTGAGAACCCCATAAACACTATGAAAAGGCAAAATGATAGGATACTGAAAGAGGAACTCCCCAGGTCAGTAGGTGCCCAATATGCTACTGGAGATCAGTGGAGAAATATTCCAGAAAGAATAAAGGGATGGAGCCAAGGCAAGCACAATATACAGTTGTGGGTGTGACTGGTGATAGAAGCAAGGTCTGGTGCTGTAAAAGCAATACTGCATAGGAACCTGGAATGTCAGGTCCATGAATCAAGGCAAATTGGAAGTGGTCAAACAGGAGATGGCCAGAGTGAACATCGACATTCTAGGAATCAGCAAACTAAAATGTACTGGAATGGCTGAATTTAACTCAGATGACCATTATATCTACTACTGTGGGCAGGAATCCCTTAGAAGAAATGGAGTAGCCATCATGGTCAACAAAAGAGTCTGAAATGCAGTACTTGGATGCAATCTCAGAAATGACAGAATGATCTCTGCTCGTTTCCAAGGAAAACCATTCAATATCACAGTAATCCAAGTCTATGCCCCAACCAGTAATGAAGAAGCTGAAGTTGAACGGTTCTATGAAGACCTACAAGACCTTTTAGAACTAACACCCAAAACAGATGTCCTTTTCATTATAGAGGATTGGAATGCAAAAGTAGAAAGTCAAGAAATACCTGGAGTAACAGGCAAATTTGGCCTTGGAATATGGAATGAAGCAGGGCAAAGTCTAACAGAGTTTTGCAAAGAGAACTCACTGGTCCTAGCAAATATCCTCTTCCAAAAACACAAGAGAAGACTCTACACATGGACATCACCAGATGGTCAACACTGAAATCAGACTGATTATATTCTTTGCAGTCAAACATGGAGAAGCTCTATGCAGTCAGCAAAAACAAGACTGGGAGCTGACTGTGGGCTCAGATCATCAGCTCCTTATTGCCAAATTCAGACTTAAATGGGAGAAAGTAGGGAAAACCATTAGACCATTCAAGTATGACCTAAATAAAATCCCTTATGATTATACAGTGGAAGTGAGAAATAGATTTAAGGGACTAGGTATGATAGATGGACTGAGGTTTGTGGCATTGTATAGGAGACAGGGATCAAGACCATCCCCATGGAAAAGAATTGTAAAAAAAGCAAAATGGCTGCCTAGGGAGGCCTTACAAATAGCTGTGAAAAGAAGAGAAGTGAAAAGCAAAGGAGAAAAGGAAAGATTTAAGCATCTGAATGCAGAGTTCCAAAGAATAGCAAGGAGAGATAAGAAAGCCTTCCTCAGCCATCAATGCAAAGAAATAGAGAAAAACAACAGAATGGGAAAGACTAGAGATCTCTTCAAGAAAATGAGAGACACCTAGGGAACATTTCATGCAAAGATGGGCTGGATAAAGGACAGAAATGGTATGGACCTAACAGAAGCAGAAGATATTAAGAAGAGGTGGCAAGAATACACAGAAGAACTGTACAAAAAAGATCTTCAAGACCAAGATAATCACGATGGTGTGATCACTCACCTAGAGCCAGACATCTTGGAATGTGAAGTCAAGTGGGCCTTAAAAAGCATCACTATGAACAAAGCTAATGGAGGTGATGGAATTCCAGGTGAGCTCTTTAAAGTCCTGAAAGATTATGCTGTGATAGTGCTGCACTCAATATGCCAGCAAATTTGGAAAACTCAGCATTGGCCACAGGACTAGAAAAGGTCAGTTTTCATTCTAATCCCAAAGAAAGGCAATGCCAAAAATGCTCAAACTAAAGAACAATTGCACTCATCTCACACGCTAGTAAACTAATGTTCAAAATTCTCCAAGCCAGGCTTCAACAGTATGTGAACCGTGCACTTCCAGATGTTCAAGCTGATTTTACAAAAGGCAGAGGAACCAGAGATCAAATCGCCAACATCCGCTGGATCATGGAAAATGCAAGAGAGTTCCAGAAAAATATCTATTTCTGCTTTATTGACTATACCAAAGCCTTTGACTGTGTGGATCACAATAAACTGTGGCAAATTCTGGAAGAGATGGGAATACGAGACCACCTGACCTGCCTCTTGAGAGACCTATATGCAGGTCAGGAAGCAACAGTTAGAACTGGACATGGAACAACAGACTGGTTCCAAATAGGAAAAGGAGTACATCAAGGCTGTATATTGTCACCCTGCTTATTTAACTTATATGCAGAGTACATCATGAGAAACACTGGGTTGGAAGAAGCACAAGCTGGAATCAAGGTTGCCAGGAGATATATCAATAACCTCAGATATGCAGATGACACCACCCTTATGGCAGAATGTGAAGAGGAACTAAAAAGCCTCTTGCTGAGAGTGAAAGAGGAGAGTGAAAAAGTTGGCTTAAAGCTCAACATTCAGACAATGAAGATTATGACATCTGGTCCCATCACTTCATGGGAAGTAGATGGGGAAACAGTGGAAAGAGTGTCTGTCTTTATTTTGGGGGGATCCAAAATCACTGCAGATGGTGATTGCAGCCATGAAATTAAAAGACGCTTACTCCTTGGAAGAAAAGTTATGACCAACCTAGATAGCATATTGAAAAGCAGAGACATCAGCCCTGGGTGTTCTTTGGAAGGAATGATGGTAAAGCTGAAACTCCAGTACTTTGGCCACCTCATGCGAAAAGTTGACTCATTGGAAAAGACTCTGATGCTGGGAGGGATTGGGGGCAGGAGGAGAAGGGGATGGCAGAGGATGAGATGGCTGAATGGCATCACTGACTCAATGGATGTGAGTTTGAGTGAACTCAGGGAGGCCTGGCATGCTGTGATTCATGGGGTCACAAAAAGTTGGACACGACTGAGTGACTGATCTGATCTGATCTCCACACTGGAGAAATAAGTTCATGCTGCAGTTCAACGGCAGTATGTAAGGTAAAGGAGGCACCAAAATGATAATATACATATATTACTGCCTCACATCTTGTTTGAGAGTTTTGTTTCTGTTTGGTCCTTTCTCAATACTTCACTGTCAGTCACTCTGAGGAGGGAGCTCCTTGGTACTGCAGAACTCTCCCTGTAACTACCTGAGCAGAGATGTTTTCGAGGCTCATTTATTCCTGATCACAATTCAGTTTTAGCACTGAAGTTCCGAGGCCTCCAAATCTATAGAGTTCTCTGTTGATTTCACTGGATAGAGCCATCTCAAGGCTATTCAGTTATTTAAGTATGTATGCTAAGAACTCTTGGCCAGGAGAACTTCTCTGAAAACCTCTGTTGGGACATTGAGTGGACTGCTGTATATCATACCGGGTGTCTGAATACTTGAGTTTCAACCTGAATATGCCTATTACATCATGTGTGTGTGTTAGTCTCTCAGTCGTGTCCAACTCTTTGCAACCCCATGGACTGCATCCCACCAGGCTCCTCTGTCTATGGGATTCTCCAGGCCAGAATACTGCAGTTGGTTGCCATATCTTCTCCAGGGGATCTTCCCAATCCAGTGATCAAACCCAGGTCTCCCGCATTGCAAGCAGATTCCTTACCATTTGAGCCACCAGGAAAGCCCTTATTACATCATAGCTAGCTTCTTTCTCTATTCTTTTCATTTCATTATTCTCAATCAACATTCAAAATGCAACATGCAGACACTGTTCTAAGCATGTGAATACTTATGGTATAAAAATATACATTTTATACACTTTTTTCTCTTATCTACTTTCTTTTGAATTCATTTTTTATATGTTAATCCTTTCTTGGGAAGATTCCATATTTCTCTGGCAAAATTTTGTTTGTTAAATGTTTGCTTTTTTCAGTTTAAAACTCCAGCCCCATATCTCATCCATAGCCTCACAGCTCTCCTTTCTTTCTGTAGGTAACAGCTCAAATTCTTGGGAGCAGTAAGGAGTGAGGGGCAGAGAGACAAGTGTCTCTTTTTTCAACTTGTGTTTGTTTATTGTCACTTTTTTGACAAGTATTGCTTGGCAGTTGGTGCCTTTTTTATGATAGCTATCCAAATTCTGCCTTTCAGGCTATGTTATGAGATTTTCACATGACATCCTGAGGTCTCTGACCATAGAACCCAGTAATTTGGGGAAATATAATTTGAATACTAGCACTTTCATTGCTTCAGCTCCCAGCACCAGTAGTAGACTCCACAGCCTCTCACTGCTGGTATCACTGGGTGGGATGCTATTAAAATAAAGTCCAGCTATATTATGGGGCATCTGCTCATGGGAAATATCCACCTAGCCACCTCACCCATCAGTATGATTGCAGGTGGGTCCAATGCTGTCTCTCCTTCCCTTTTGCCAAGTCATTTTCCCCATCTTTAGGTAGAGACATTGCCATTACAGCCTGAACAGACATAAGAATGGGATACTGATAGCTCCTTCTTGAAGACACCCTCAATTTCTACATTTTATCATGTTTGGCTTTGGGGAAGGGATAAGGAAAAGACATCCCTATCTGTTGCCTACTCATCTTTATAGATTTTTATGGGATGATTTTGTATTGTGGTTTTGATTATAGGGCCAGTTTTGTCAATTCTGAATAAATCCTAAAGACAGCTGTCTGCCTCTAGTTAGAGACTTTTAAAATATGTTTTTTTAACAAAAATAATATAGGGAGATTTAATATCTCTTATTTTCAACCATGAGATCAAGTTACCAGTGCTAGAATGGTTGTACATCCCATTGAACCTTCTATACCAACCAAATAACATACACACAAATATCAGATAACACTAGATATATGAAGAAAAAAGTCAAAGCTTTGTGACAGAGCAATTAGGTTCAGAGATTATCAATGTTCTCATGGAGAAGACATTTAGCTGAGACCCAAATGACCAGAAAGGTCAGTAGTAAAGAGAACTGGAGGGAAGAGGGCAAAGATGATTGTAGGCAGAAGAAATAACTAGTGAGCAAGTGAAAACTTGAAAGTGAATCTAGTATATATGGGTAGCAGAGGGTGAGATGGTCAGATAGCATCAGTGACTCAATGGACATGGATTTGAGCAAACTCCAGGGGATAGCGGAGGACAGAGTAGCCTGGCGTGCTACAGTCCATGGGGTCATAAAGAATTGAACACAACTTAGCAACTGAACAATATATACAAAGAAGGGAAAAAGCCGATGTGGCAGTAGCAAGGCTCTAAAGTAGATTGAGATCAAGAGTGGTTGAAAAGGTGAACAGAGACAGATGACAGTATCTTAAAACAGAATGTAGAGTCCACTTAACTGAAGTGGGAAATATTTCAAAGTATATTTAAGAGAGTTTGCTGATCTATTAGATGTAGACACAGCAGCAAGAATAAAGGGAAATTATTTTTTTAAATGTTTGTTTGTTACTTCGACAGCTGTAAAGATGATCATACCATTTACTGAAATGACAAAGATTATGGGAGGAACAGATTGGTTTTGCTCTTTGTATGAGTTCACTAGGGCTGCCTTGATGAACTACCGTGGACTGTGTGGCTTAAATAATAGAAGTTCATTTCTCAGCGTTTCTGAGGCCTAGCTGTCAGCAGGGTTAGTTTCCTCTGAGACCTTCCCCTTGGCTTGTAGATGATTGTCTTTTCCCTATGTTTTCACATAGTCTTCCTACTGTTCCTATGTCCAAATTTCTTTTTCATATAAGAATGTTAGTCACACTGGATTAGAGCCAAACTTAATGGTAATCTTAACTGAATCATCTCTTTAAAGACCCTACCTCCAAATATCATTCCATTTTGTGAGGGAACTAGAGGTTAGGATTTCAGTACATGAATTTTTAGGGGATACAGTTTGACCCATAACCTTGTTGCTGTTAATTTGTATATATTTTGGTGGAAAGAAATGGAGGAAATCAAGAGCTGTGTCTTGAAATTTACTTTAGGAAATTTAAGAAGAAGAGATACAGATTAGGATGACATCTTCAAAGGACACCTCAGACAATGTGACTTTGTCTTCATGGAAACGACAGCTGGTGCCGGCAGTCTCCGCTAGTCTACATGCCAGTGTTTTCTTATGTTTTGGCTCATACTTCTTTCTCTCCTGAGAACTTTGACACCTAATTCACAACTCCCCTCTCTACTTTAAGTACTGCCATCATTAGGAGTGTGACTTCAACACTGAAAGGGACAAACCTACTAACATCATAGTCTCACTACTCCTAAAGAGTTTGAACTCTTATAATATCAAGCTCTATTTAACTTTAGCTTTTCTCTCTAATGACTACAACTTGCATTCATTCAACAAATGGTCATTGTGTGCACGCAATATATTTTCCTCCTGGAAAATGATGGGAGTGTACAAAGATGAAGACTAACTGCTTTCTGCCCTCCAGGAGTTTCCATCTTGAAGAAGAAAGAGACAAGTTAAAACAAAAATTACAATAAATTTATTATTTTTATTTATTTACTTACTGAAGGAATATTATTAAACAACAATAGCTAATACTGTTGAGAGTTACCATTGCTCTTTATGCTTGATATATATTAACTCTTTTTAATCCTCACAAACACACTGTGAGGTAGGATTTATTGCCATCCCTGTTTTATGGTTGAAAAAAACTGAGCTATTAAGAGGTCAAATAAATTGTCCAAGGTTCTCCAAGTTCACAAACTGCTGATAAGTATTAGAACTGGAATTTGAACTTATGCAGTGTGGCTCCAGAATCATTCAATCACTACACAATACTGCTTTTTCTGTAAGTACAATTATGTAACAAATCTAAATTATTATCCTTGAAATGATACCTATATGTCTGATGCTGCCTAGCATATAATAAGGGCAACTGTGCCTTCTGGTCAGGTCAGCCTAGGGTCCAAAGCAGCCCCTCTTCCTGTCAATAGCCTGAAAATTTAGCAGTCATCCATGCCCTGCCAAATAAATACACCAGAGCAACAAAAAGGGCTTTTGGCATCATGAGGTTAGGATTTCCGTAAAGATGTCAGATAAAAATGGCTAGCGCTGTCTGTAGTGAGTTCACCACATTCTCAAGAGCTCTCCTTTGTTATCATGGGCAGGACTTGCCCCAACAGTGTGAATGGACCTGAGTTAAGGGTAAAGAGCTCAGGAACACTAGGTGAAAATCCAGAAGAAGGACGGAGCTGACCATTCATGATAACAAGTGCAAACTCAGATAGTTCCCCCATTTGCCTCTAAATTAAAATGGATCCCATTTCTCTGCAAGAAATATTCCTTATCCTCCTCTGCATTTCTTGTATTCAGCAAGAACACTTGAAATTAAAAATTAAATTTGGAAGCTCTTAAAAAAAAATGGACACAGGCCAAGAGCAGTCAGAAAATGAATGAAAATCTTTTTTGAAAATTTTGTTGGTGATTGAGAATCTGGACAGGAAATATGCCTGGCAGCAAATCTTTTATAACAAGGAATCAAATGTGCTTGACAGTCTTCTTTGTCTTATAATGGGTTATTTATGTCTTTGTTATTAATGCTTTCAGAAAATATATTTATTGACAGATAATCACCTTTGTATCTCTATAGTAGGCACAGTGGGAATACGAATGAATCTGAGATCTGGGGTATGCACATGGGGTGGAAGAGCTGTTGAGGAGGAGGCATGTGACGCATGCCTTGAGAGAGGAGAGATATTTGGCTAAATGACAAAGTACACACTTTAAGAGAGGATACAGCATGAACTAAGGCATTGAGAAAAGAATAAGTCAATACTAAGTACGTGGAAGAGCCTGGTCTGATTCATTTAGACACAGTAGAGAGGAGATTTTGAGGAGTGTTGGAATATTGTGACATTTGTAGCATGGTGGAAGATTAAGAACAGTGATTCTGAATCACATAATCTCGAATTTGACTCAGCTTTGCAACACAGAAGCAGTTAAGACTCAAACCAAGTTTAGGTTACTTCTCACAGGCTGAGTGTCTTAATATATATTGTTTTTAACCTCTGTGAATTAAATGAGATAACATGGCACATTTTTAAACACAATACCTAGGGGAAAATATTAGTGTTTTTTTTTTTTTTTCCCCCACCATCATCCTTATTATTCTGAAAGTAGCATGGGCTAGTACATGAAGGCCTTGAGAAATGTTTGAGGTTGGATTTGATACTGTGAACAGTGCTAAATTCCTGAACAGAATAAAATGATAAATTCTGAGTACAGTGATAAAATTTCATCTTGATAGCACACTGAAGCTAAGTTAAAAAAAAAAAAAGTAAGAATATATTACTGTGATCTCTTGCCAAGGAGAAGAATCATTATAAAAACAGACTCCATAAATAGAAGTTGGAAAAATCAATCTCTTGGTTTTCCAGAAATACTCTATTTAAAATTTCCATTTAAAACTGTTCCCCCCCCTTTTTTTTTTCTGTTTTGGGGCTATTTTATTAAATATACACATCTTCAAAGGTACAGAGTAGGGGCTTGGAAAGGAGGTAGAAGGCAAATTAGATTTTTCTACTTGCCTGGAGAAGTATAACACTTTTGACCAGCTGAAGACTTCTTCGTGGTTCTTATTGTTTCTGAATATTCCCTTTTCTGAATGTAATTTATGGATTACTCTCACATGCTTTGGAGGAAGGGACAGTGAAGGAAATGACCACACAATGGACAATTATGCAATTTTAGAGCACAACATTCTGGTACATATTAAGTTTTTCAAAATTTAATTAGTATCTTAATAGATCAAATTGCATATTATTCCAATTATGCAAAGCTGTATTGAAAATAAATGATGCATGTATCTCATCCTTTTTATAAGAACACTGCTAATTACTGTATAATGGTTTAATGATTTGCAACTGGGTTAACCACACATGGCATATTGTAATATACCAATATTATATAAACCTAGGCAGTAAACAATCAAATCTGTTCTTCAAATGCATACATTTGATACAGAACCATGATATCCACTAACTGGAAAATGGGATTATCTGATTATCTTCACATTTAGTTAAAAAAAAAATCCTATTACTAACAGAATAACTAAATTTTCCTTTAGCCAATTGAAACTTTCTTTGTATATTTCAGGATTTTCTTTCTGTTTTTTGGTCTTAAATGTTGACTCCCTATCTGTAAAATTTGAGGGAAAAAATCATGTCATGAAATGATTTGAGAATACAAACTTATGCGCTTCTGATGATAGTTGTGAAAAAAATGAAGCCTCTAGCCTAACTTAAATGAATTTATTTATCTTTGCATTGCTATCATGGCATATCAATCAGGCAGGATAGCATCTTAATTAGCAGTTCATCTATTTGTACAAAATTTATATTCAAATCCATGCTGTTGGAGTCAGTCATTGACAGACTTATGGAAGACTTCCTTAAATATTCCTTGCAATCTTATTGGGTCACACTTTGCGTCCACATTCCTGTTCTATCATTCAAAAATTTAATTGCATTTTGATTTGCACAGATGTAACAAAAATAAGTAACTAAGATATTGGTTGAAAAATAAAACATTTCTGCTTCTTCAAAAAATTTTAAAACATTAGAAGATATAAAGACCTGTAATGATTTTTCTTACCTTTCTCTGCAGAGTGACATTAGGCATTTACACTCCTACATGACATCAGTATAGAATGTGAGCATCTCTTTGAAATCAGGCATTTCGGTGGTTTGTCAGAATCGAGGAAGGGTGAAAAAAAAAAAAAAAGAGCTGGCTGGGTAGAATGAATGTACTGAAGAATTATGGGAAATGTAGTAGGAAAGAGTAACTCAATACCAGAGATAAAAGAAAAGAGGAAGGGGCAGTAACATGTCAAATGTAGAGATTCTAGTATCTAAACTGATGTGGCTATGCCATTGTGCCCATTCAGCAGAGTCAAATACAGGAAAGAGAGCAGAAGATTATAAAATTATTTTATATAAGCTATTGGCACTATGCTCCTGAATTCAACAACTTGGGAGCTGGATTTAAATATGCTTACATGTTAGCCTGGGTTGCTGAGACTGCCTGGTATGAAGCTAAACTTACTAAAATACTGAGTATTGTCAGTTCTGCAAAGAACACTTAGAGGACATTAAAACTCTGGCAGTCTCTGTTTCAAATTCACGGAGTGTATTTGGTTTGGCTCACACAATATCTTTTTTAAAAAAGCCTACTTGTTAATACTGTGATATATAATATAGTAATAAATGTAAATACTTAATTTCTGACTTTTCTTATAAATTGGCACATCTACCAATACTGAACCCAGATTTCCTTATTGCCACAATAGGCTGGAAATGAGAGAGACATATTCTTGAGCAGGGAATACATTGCTATAGTATACATTATTCCCTCTTTTGTCCCTGATACTGGGACCAACTACTGATTGGGGTTTATAGTTTATAGTTTATTTTGTAGTTTATCTTGTAGCTTATTGTTTACTTTGTAGCATTTTTTAATACTAGAAAAGATTTCCTTCCTTTTTAAAAAAATTTGTTACATTTTTGTCACCTTCTTGGGAACCCAATAAGAACTGGAATTTGTAACAGCTGCTTTTTTTGGCTTCCCATTGTTCACATTCTGTGATTAAACTACTAAGCCTGACGTACATTCACTGTTGCCTGTCCTGATGCTACAGCCTGGAGCAGCGGTGATGGAGCCAGTGAAGACACTATAAGGGTAAAAAAGGTACAGTTCCTGCTCTCAAGGTTCCCAGAGTCTATGAAGATAGATTTCATAGAGTTTAAATCAATGAAGTGATAAGTGTTCTAAAGGAGCATGTGCATAACATATTATTGTTACAGAAATACATAGGAGATCAATGTCAAATCACACTCAGGCTGGGTGATTTAGGACAATTTGACATTTGGACTATATACTCTGAAGAAATTTAGGAAGCCTTGTAGGTAAGCATTCAATGTCTGTAAAAATAACAATAATATTTACAATTTTTTGATACTTCCTTTTTTGGAAACTACTCCTTTCCTTTTTTATGGAAGCAACCAGATACTCTGGAATCTCCCCATCTTCTTTACTTCCCCTTGAGGATAATATCTCTAGAAGTTTAGCACCACTTCCACCTGCCTTCCATTTCCTAAGAACTCACAGAACTTAAAGTAGCTCTATGGTTCTCAATTAATTCTTATTTAGCAACTGTATGGATAAAATGATCTTGTGTTGGGTAGTCTAGAAAAATTTGCATGAGTATACGTTTCCTGAGTGTTGACCAACTGCTTTGAATGATTTTGGGTGTATTTTGTGTGTGTGTCTAGAGGGTACAAAAATAGACAGGATGGAACACTTTCTGAACTCTTAGGGGAATCTGAGATTTAAATATACTGACATTGACAAATTATTTCCCAACACCCAGAGTTATTATTAAGTAAGATCTTTTCCTATAGAATCAAACTGCATGCTTTTTCTTGTATTCTAATTTCTGAGTTAATTCAAGAATGATTATTTATCTTTAGTAGTTTATAATGTACAAGACAAAATCTTGGGTTATTTTGGTTTTAAATGATCTGTTTATAAATCTTGGAAGAGATGGTATTTATAAAAGTAATTCACAGAAGATGAATGGCCAAGGTGAGAATTTGTAGCAGGACTGATCAAAGTATGATGCATAGCCTTGGAAATGGATTTGTTAGCCTTTGTTATGAAAGACATACTATTNCTTTATTCCCAATAATTCAACATAATTCAAGGGTATTAATTAATGAAACTTGATGTACTTCCCTGATAGCTCAGTTGGTAAAGAATCCACCTGCAATGCAGGAGACCCTGGTTCAATTCCTGGGTTGGGAAGATCCACTGGAGAAGGGATAGGCTACCCACTCCAGTATTCTTGGGGTTCCCTGTGGCTCAGCTGGTAAAGAATCTGCCTGCAATGAGGGAGACCTGGGTTCAATCCCTGGGTTGGGAAGATCCCCTGGAGAAGGGAAAGACTACCCACTCCAGTATTCTGGCCTGGAGAATTCCATGGACTGTATAGTCCATGGGCTTGCAAAGAGTCGGACACGACTGAGTGACTTGCACTTTTCACTTCCACTTGTGAGGCACAAATACTACTAATGTACTTGGTCCTGAATCATAATTTGAAAGCTGTCAATCAAGGTATTGGAAGAAGTAGCCTTGGCTCTACCATTTTGAAATGGGGCCAAAACTTAATGGAGGAAGATTGGATGGAGAGCACTCTCCACACAGTTTTGGCTACTTTGTAAAATATAATATACAATTAGTGCCTATGATTTTAGAATTCAGAGAAAAGGACATTTCACTTAGATTGCTGCCCACAGTCTTCTGTGGCTCCAATTAAATTGCTTTGCATTGTTTTGTATTATTATCATGGTTCCACTCTTGATCCCACTGTGTGGTAGAAATGCACATCTTTTAAGTATCTATTGTTAGAACATGAAACAGCCTTGGTTGTGAGACATTGCTGGTTACTTGAATGAGCATAGAGTGGTAGCTGGGGTTACAAGCAAGAATCTATTTTACAAGATAATTATGGGCTAAAGGAAATGGATTTGCTTTGAGGGACCAATTCCAGAATGCTGAGATGGGCTTCCCTGGGCTTATTACATATTGCTCATGTCATATGTTTACACAATGTCAGACTATCTAATCATGTAAGCAGAGTAAAAGAGTGGGGAATTTAATAGAGCAATAATTATTGTCTTGTATTTTCTGGCCATAAAAAACCATACTCCAGTCAGTAGACTAGGGAAGATCTGGAACTAGTCTCTTGCAAATGAATGGGAAGAAATAAGCAGGATTCAAGGGACACAGGAAATGCAACTGAGTTTCAAGGTAAGTCTCTCTTACTTCAAGATAAGCAATTTACAAATTTGAGACATATTTATAGATGAATACTATTAGCCAAGTATCTACTAGAATGAAAAGGGAGACACAGCCCCCTCTGTTTTCAAGGATCTTACAGTTTAATGAATTATTTAGGCACTTGCACAGATGGTTGTGAAAAATTTAGTAAATTATTGATTGATAAAGGAACCAGGGATTATACATACTTTGATGAGAGGCAGCTACTCCATCCTGAGGGGTTATGGAGTAGCGAGGTGAAAGGTGTTCCAGATTAGGAAACAGAATGAACAAAGACACTGAATGGAGTGTTCAGGGTACCAGAAATGTATCAGCCTTGGCCAAGCACAAGTAAAAGTCAATGAGTATCCAGAACTGAAGCTGGTAAAATAGGCAGATTCCAAGGCGGGAGGGCTTTATTTTTCTATCCCATGATATTTCTACCCTGTATATAATGACTTTTATAGGTAAATTTTTATTTTATTTTATTAATCCCATAGCTGTGTAGATGATAGACCGAAAGAGTTAAACCAGAAGGCAGTTTGAAGGCTATTGCAGTGGTTCTGAGAAATGATGAGGTCAGACCCACTAGAATGGGTCTAATTCGGTTAAAAATAGAAGTGGCAGCACATTTGAAATTTATTCAAGAAATAAAGGAGAAAAAAAACAACTTGGCAGGCAGATTATAGCACAGAAGATGCTGTGTGTTCAGCAGCCCCTTTACTTTTCCTTCTAGGCTTATGGACACAGTACATTTTCCAGGCTTCATCGCAGTTGAAGTGGCCTTATGACTTGGTTCTGGCCAGTGGACTATAGTTAGAATTGCTGTTTGCTACTTCTGATCTCAACTCATCCAAACCTTTTGCAATCTTATTGTTATTTTTCTCATTCTTTTGGATGCATAGGTTTTTGGAAAAGTATTATAAGACCCCAGCACTTGACAGAGGAGGCTGCATCCCTGAGTGACTCTAAGAAGCAAAGCTCCATTACTGACCCTGTATTGAACTTCATTGTGTTTAATTAGCTGTTTGTTGCTTATAACAATAATTTACCTTACATAACTTACATAAGTAAAAAAAAAATGAATGTACTTAGATGGAAAAGAATCATTTCAGTTTTGACATGGTTAATGTTAGGTAATTATGAAGTTATTACCAAAAAGATAAAAACTCCAAGAGTAGATAAGGTCATTCAGGAGAGTGGTTGACTGAGGAAAATAGTAAATAAAGGATGAAAGAACCTAAAATTAGGAGTCAAAAATATAAGAAAACAAGATGCTGCAGCTGGAGAGAGTGTCCAGGTCAAATCCAGAGGGACTTGACCTTTACCTTTTTGGATATTACGCTTTAGGTCAAGGGAAGTCTCTGATTGATTTAATCAAGGAAATGATTTGGTTAAGCTCTGCATTTCAGTTAGATTAGTCCTGTACCTCAGGAGATGACACGTGTGGGCCTTAAAAATTACAGAAGAGGTGAGAGGCTACTACAGTAGCCTTTATGGTTAATATTTTATGGTAATGGTTTGTGGTTTATGGGAAGTTATCTTGGAAACAAAGTAAATAAAGTTTCAAGGACAAAAAATACAATTAATGGTGAGAATGATCAAAGGTGCCAAATTTAAAAGAAAGTTTCATTTTTATAATATTGAGTTTGGCAGTATGACAATCAACAGGGACTTTAGCCATATTGTAGTGGGGTAAGGCATTACCAGAAGTGAGGAAACAGACACTGCAAAAGTAGACAAGCCTTCTGAAGAAGTAGCTTTCTGAAGAAGTAATGGGAAAAAAAAAAGAAAAGAAAACAACAACTGGATCTAAGCCAGAGGCATGTCTCTAGGGTTAAATGATTTTTATTGTTGATTTTGGTTAGGATGAAAAAGATGGTTCATACATATGCTAAAGGGAAAAAGTCAGAAAAAAAAAAAAAAAAAAAAAAAAAGATAGCTCAAGGCTTTTGCAAGAAGAAGAGATAACTGACACAGTAAAATCCCAGGAGTAGGAGAGGGAGAGGAATCAACATCCAACCTGGGGTGGATTAACTTGAATAGGACATGAAGGAACCATTATCAGCAAAGACTGGAAGAAAGGAACTCCAGCATTAATGTCTGTATGTGTGGACAGCAGAAATGTGAGATGGTTCACATTCAATTTCCTCTATTGTCTCTAGAAGAAATGAGCAAAGATATTGAACAAGGTGCTGGAAAATGAACATATGAATGGTCACTGAGGGCAACATAACACTAGAATCAAGGACAAATAAAAAGATCTATGCATGGTACTGAAAATTATCTATTTTCATCTAGAAGTCAAGGACAATAATTGGTATGAACTTTCCAAATGATTATAATGATTAATTCGTGTTAGATTTCAGTTTCTAAAAATCAATTATTTGCCAGTGCTTTGGGTGATTTAAATAGGATGGTATTTTATGATAATTACTGTCATTACTGAGCTACTTTTTCCACTGACCATGTGTATAAATATATTTACCTTAAAATTTAAAAGAAGACTTGAACTGTACAGTCACTTACAAGGAGCTCTCCTTTGCCTTCCCCTGGAAACACAAGAGGTAGATGGGAGTTCATTCTGTGTAATTCTACTCTCAATTCTTGTTTCTCACATATCATCTTAAAGCATGAATATAGGACAAGAAAAAAAAAATCCTCCTGAATTAGAATTCAAAGGGTATCAGCTCTTTGTTTATAGAAGAATTTCATGAAATGAGATTGCCTATAAAATAAGCCTCAGGTGGAGTTGATGTCAAAATCAGTACCATTATAGAACTGTCAGACACCACTTCTGAGGGACTTTCTCTAAAACACTCAGGCTAAGTTGGAAAAGTCTCAGTGCCTCTAATCAAACCAAATATGTCTCTGACATGGCACTCTATGTGACAGAATTAGATCCCTTTATCTGCCTCCCATAATAAACTTGGTCTCCTGACAATTGGGACTATAAATTGTTCATTTATATATCTAGCACTGTGAAGGCTGCTTGGTACTTGCAGGCAATCACTAACTGGTGCCTGAACGAAACACTGAAAATAAGTGAATTATTGAATAAATAAGTAGGTGAATATTCTCATATTCAGAAAAGATACGGATTTATTTGATTTCATGCCAGACCACACAGATAAAGCTACAGTTTGGTTCCTCAAAAACAAAAATGAAATAAAAAAAGAAACTAAATAAACAAACTTTTCCATTTTTGATGTCAAGGATACACAGAACATATATGCATAACATTTATGCATACAGTACCTGCTTTGATAATTGTTCTTCTTTGTTCATAATTTCTAAAAAAAACCCAACCAAACAAACAAACAAACAAAAAAAAAACACTAGGAGAATGCTAAGGAGTGAAATGTGTACTGTTGCACTCAAGGGCAGCTCTGCATTACATGATACAAGTATCAAAAGACATCGAGTATAATATAGCTCAGGGAGAGAAGCCTCAATTAACAGTTAAAGTCACTGCACTGCAGCATGCATGCAAATCACCAAGGAGAGAGTGCTTTTCTACTGGTTTTCCGGGATTGCTAAGCAAAGAAGAGACAAGTTTTCTGCAGATTCTTAAGGGTTACCAAATCGTAATGTTCATTTTTTAACTCTATATTTTTAATTTAACTCATTTTGTGAGAAAAGACAAAAAAATGTAAGTGAATACTTGGTTGGTTTACAGCAAAGACATTAGGCCTGTTTACAGCAAAGACATAATGTCCTATGGCCTAGGACAAATTAATTTCATAAAATATATTGCTTTGTAATATTAAGAAAATACTACTACTAATTGTCATGATTAGACACACTTGAACTCTTATTAAAATGACTTCACATTGAATAATTTCTCACAGAATTAAACATTCAGAAGCTATGTTAATATTTGAAAGCTACAGATTTTCCAAAAAATGGTGTTTTAGTCCATTTTTAAAATAATTTGTAATTTTAAAACAGTCAATGCACTGGTGCTAATTTCAAATTGTTTTAGGATTATTTTCTCTCTTCTCAAATGAGTGCATAGTGTTATAAGGCTAAATTTAACCTGTCACAAAAACATGTTATAAGTGCAAAAAACATTAGACGTGTAGATATCATGAAAGCTATACAATTCTATAATCTGAGGTAAAACTACTGAGTTTCTTTTTTTCCATGTATGAAATTATTGCCCTGTGAACAGTCCTGAATGCTTTTGAGAGTTTTCATACTAATAATAATCAAAAGATAGACTTATAACACTACAGGGAAATTATTTTTAAACACTAGATGATTATATTTGACCATAGGTTTAAAATAATTTGGAACTGCTGATCAATTGCTTGCATGTTAGCTACAATGTTTTCTTTCATTATGTTTTTGGTATTTTCTTCACAACTGAAAACATTAATAAACAGAAAATGCATATATTATATATACATACATACATATAAATACATACACATATGTATGTGTATACACACACACACATGACTGCTTTCCTCAAACTTGTTTATTCTATTTTCCTTCAGTTCAGTTCAGCTCAGTCTCTCAGTTGTGTCCGACTCTTTGTGACCCCATGAATCACAGCACCCCAGGCCTCCCTGTCCATCACCATCTCCCGGAGTTCACTCAGACTCACGTCCATTGAGTCAGTGATGCCATCCAGCCATCTCATCCTCCGTCGTCCCCTACTCCTCCTGCCCCCAATCCCTCCCAGCATCAGAGTCTTTTCCAATGAGTCAACTCTGCACATGAGGTGGCCAAAGTACTGGAGTTTCAGCTTTAGCATCATTCCCTCCAAAGAAATCCCAGGGCTGATCTCCTTCAGAACGGACTGGTTGGATCTCCTTGCAGTCCAAGGGACTCTCAAGAGTCTTCTCCAACACCACAGTTCAAAAGCATCAGTTCTTTGGTGCTCAGCCTTCTTCACAGTTCAACTCTCACATCCATACATGACTACTGAAAAAAACCATGAGAAAATTAAAGAAAAATGCAGTTAGATAATCTTAACAGTGGTTCCAGGCTATTCTCAAACTAGACTAGAATATTCGTAATTTCTTATTGGTTCTAAGAGTGGCAACTAAACTTTGTCTTTTAAATACTCTTATTTTATCCTGGTGGAGGCGGATTTATTAGTCCTAAAAATATATACCATTTCATTACTCATTTACTTGAAGAATACCTGGGTAAGTAAAATAATCCAAGTATGGCTTTTTCAGATTAGTAAAAAATCATGTTCTCCATGATGATGTTGATAGTTCACTTCACTGGTCTGGCTGCAGGACTCAGGGGCCCCAAAGCTGGTGTTTGACTTTTGGTGAGGGGAAATGGGACCCAGCCAGTCCTAGGGCTGGTGCTGGTCTGCTGGTGGGCGGTCTAGGTTCTGTCATGGCAGGCTGCAGGGGTACCATTGTCCTGGGGCTGGTGTCTGCCTGCTAGTGGGTGACGCTGGTCTCAAGGCTACAGTAGGCTTGCTGATGAGTAGAACTGTGTCTCAGGGTCTCTGGCTGCAGGGCCTTGGGTCAGGTTTAGGACATGTGCACTGGTATGGGGGGCCAAGTTCTGGACCCTCTGGTCGACCAGACTATGTCCAAGGGGCAGTTGTGGGCTCAGATTCTTAAGGCAGCTTGTCTGCTGGTGGGTAGAGCTATATCCCTGCCCAGTTAGTGGTCTGGCCCGAGGCATTCCAGTACTGGTGCTTATAGACTGATGGGTGGGGGCAAAGCTGGGTCCTGAGGATAATACTGTAGAAGAAAAATTCCAAAGTGGCATTTTCTAGCATGGGTGTTCATGCAGCAGACTGAGTTTCTCAAAATTGCTTCTGCCAGTGTTATGTCCCCAGGTCAAGCTCCAGTTGCCTCCTGACTCTCTGGGGGACTCTCTAAGATGAGCCAATAGGTCTGATCAAGGCTCCTTTCAAATTATGACTTCTGTCCAGGGTCCCAGAATACGTTGAGACTTTTCTGTGTGCCCCTTAAGACAGGAGTCCCTTTTTCTCTTAACCTTCTGCAACTCCCAAAGGTAAGTTCCACTGACCTTCAAAGCCAGATGTTCTGGGGGTTCATCATTCAGGTGAAGAACTTCAGGTGGGGAGTGCTTTGTGGAGTTCAGACCCCTCACTTCTTGGGGGAGCCTCTGCAACTGCAATTATTCTCCCATTTGTGGGCCATCCACCTGGGAGGAAGGATCTTGAATATACAGCATGTCTATACCATCTCATTGTGGCTCCTTCTTTATACCTTTAGTTGTAGAAGATCTTTTCTGGTTGTTTCCAGTCTTTTTCATCAACAGTTGTTCTGTAATTAGTTCTAATTTTGCTGTAGCCTTGAGAGGAGATGAACTCAGAGTCTTTCTACTCTGCCATCTTGGGTACTCCTATCTAACACTTGCTTTAATTTCTATTGTCCAAAATGTACCCAGGTTTTTATTTGATCTTACTGGAACACTTTGTAAACACTAAAGCTTGTATTAATTTTACCCACTAAGAATCTCATCACCTTATCCAGTCCTAGTTTTTGATACTATGGAATAAAAACCTATGTATCCAACAGAGACATCATGTTCTTTCTTTCTCATCATGTAAGTTTCTTCCTCTAAGTTTTGTTTCTGAACAATATATTGATCCTAGAGGTTGTCATTCACTAATTTACTGAGCTGAAGGTATACAGGTAATACTACAGAGAATCTGATTCATACAAGGCATTTTAACATATTCTGGAGCTTACCATTAGAAAAAGTTTGGTTCTTCCCACTATTTTTGTTTAAAGATATTAGGTTCATAAATAAACCACTAAAATTCAANGATTCATACAAGGCATTTTAACATATTCTGGAGCTTACCATTAGAAAAAGTTTGGTTCTTCCCACTATTTTTGTTTAAAGATATTAGGCTCATAAATAAACCACTAAAATTCAATTTTATTGCTATATTTGTAATATATAGAGAATTGCTATGGGAGCTCAAAGGAAGAACTTATTTAGCTAAGGTCAATTTTGTCTATTTAGTCATCTAGTCCAAATTAAAAATAGTAGGTAAAGTCCTTCTTACATCTTGATTCATTTTTTACCTCCATGTGAGCACAGAACAATGGACATACATTCCATGGTTATTCTATGATACAAGTGGGGTTAAAGCTTATCTAGCATGCTTTATGTCATGAAAGAAAGGACCTGTATTCAATTTTCTCTTCTATAAAATTGATAGAAATGTGAAGTTGGCAGACTTGTGAGCATTAAATAACAGAACTGAAATATGGAGTACAGTCTTGAACCAGAAAACGTTGCTTGCAAAACCTATATAGCACTGAGTAACCTTCCAGGCTCTGGAACCAGGTACCCCCAGTTCAAATTCATGTTCTACAATTTACTGTCCATGCAATCTTCAACAAGTGGTTTAATATCTGATCTCAAATTTCCTTTTGTGTGAAATTAGTATAATAATAGCACCCAATGCATAGGGATTTTTGAATGTTAAGTGTGGCGAAAAGTGAAAGTCACTCAGTTCAGTTCAGTCGCTCAGTTGTGTCTGACTTTTTGCAACTCCATGAATTGCAGCATGCCAGGCCTCCCTGTCCATCACCAACTCCCGGAGTTCACTCAGACTCACGTCCATCGAGTCACTGATGCCATCCAGCCATCTCATCCTCTGTCTCTTTGCAACCCAATGGACTATACAGTCCATGGAATTTTCTAGGCCAGAATACTAGAGTAGCCTTTTCCTTCTCCAGTGGATCTTCCCAACCCAGGGGTCAAACCCAGGTCTTCCACATTGCAGGGGGATTCTTTACCAGCTGAGCCACAAGGGATGCCAAGAAAGTCACAAAGAAAATTGTTTGACACATATTAACTAAGATAATGTCACCTTTTATTATTCATCTCTTTCTTACTTATTTTAAGGAGTATTATTAAAATAATGATCATAGACAATGCCACCTAAAAACACAATGTAAACAGGCTGCTATTATGTTCAAGTATTCTGTTCTTAATCTGCTTTTTGCTTATAAACATCTTAACTCTGACTAATGCTTAATTTTCCCACCCATCCATATGTGTTTGCCTTTTTATTTTCATGTCACCTCCTGCCATGTAATTTAACTCACCATTAAACTCATTCTTCTGGAATTTATGCTTTCTTCTCTACTTATTGGGTTGTTTGTTAGTAAATATCAATTAGCACTTTCTAATAAAACTTTACAAACCTGTACAAAAAAGATCTTCATGACCCAGATAATCACGATGGTCATCACTTATCTAGAGCCAGACATCCTGGAATGTGAAGTCAAGTGGGCCTTAGAAAGCATCACTATGAACAAAGCTATTGGAGGTGATGCAATTCCAGTTGAGCTATTTCAAATCCTGAAAGATGACGCTGTGAAAGTGCTACACTCAATATGCCAGCAAGTTTGGAAAACTCAGCAGTGGCCACAGGACTGGAAAAGGTCAGTTTTCATCCCAATCCCAAAGAAAGGCAATGCCAAAGAATGCTCAAACTACCTCGCAATTGCACTCATCTCACACACTAGTAAAGTAATGCTCAAAATTCTCCAAGTCAGGCTTCAGCAATACATGAACCGTGAACTTCCAGATGTTCAAGCTGGTTTTAGAAAAGGCAGAGGAACCAGAGATCAAATTGCCAACATCCGCTGGATCATGGAAAAAGCAAGAGAGTTCCAGAAAAACATCTATTTTTGCTTTATTGACTATGCCAAAGCCTTTGACTGTGTGGATCACAATAAACTGTGGAAAATTCTTCAAGAGGTGGGAACACCAGACCACCTGACCTGCCTCTTGAGAAATCTGTATGCAGGTCAGGAAGCAACAGTTAGAAGTGGACATGGAACAACAGACTGGTTCCAAATAGGAAAAGGAGTACATCAAGGCTATATATTGTCACCCTGCTTATTTAACTTATATGCAGAGTACATCATGAGAAACGCTGGGCTGGAAGAAGCACAAGCTGGAATCAAGATTGCCGGGAGAAATATCAATAACCTCAGATATGCAGATGACACCACCCTTATGGCAGAAAGTGAAGAAGAATTAAAGAGCCTCTTGATGAAAGTCAAAGAGGAGAGTGAAAAAGTTGGCTTAAAGCTCAACATTCAGAAAACTAAGATCATGGAGTCTGGTCCCATCACTTCATGGCAAATAGATGGGGAAACAATGAAAACAGTGACAGACTTTATTTTGGGGGGCTCCAAAATCACTGCAGATAGTGACTGCAGCCATGGAATTAAAAGACGCTTACTCCTCGGAAGAAAAGTTATGACCAACTTAGATAGCATATTCAAAAGCAGAGACTTTACTATGCCGACCAAGGTCTGCTTAGTCAAGGCTATGGTTTTTCCTGTGGTCATGTATGGATGGGAGAGTTGGACTGTGAAGAAGGCTGAGCACTGAAGAATTGATGCTTTTGAACTGTGGTGTTGGAAAAGGCTCTTGAGAGTCCCTTGGACTGCAAGGAGATCCAACCAGTCCATTCTGAAGGAGATTAGCCCTGGGATTTCTTTGGAGGGAATGATGCTAAAGCTGAAACTCCAGTACTTTGGCCACCTCATGTGAAGAGTTGACTCATTGGAAAAGACTCTGATGCTGGGAGGGATTGTGGGCAGGAGGAGAAGGGGACGACAGAGGATGAGATAGCTGGATGGCATCACTGACTCAATGGACGCGAGTCTGAGTGAACTCCGGGAGTTGGTGATGGACAGGGAGGCCTGGCGTGCTGTGATTCCTGGATTCGCAAAGAGTCAGACACGACTGAGCGACTGAACTGAGCTGAACTGAATAAAACTTTAGAAATGCAAATATTGCAATTGTTTAAAAGCTGAAAAATGCCCTAAATAAAGAGAATAATACTGTAATATATTTTCATTAAGACAAATACATTTTACTTGAAAATTTATTTACAGCATTAAATCATTATTATTTTGTACATTGTTCTATTTCTGGTATCTTCTCAACAACTGCATAAGCATAATGCATTTCTGACATCACCTAATATAGACTCCTCAATATTACTGACTTAGCTTAACAAGAACACAAGAAACAAACCAATGGCATCCTAACCAACACCCCTTAGATAAATGAAAGATGGCCTTTGGGATGTTTAAACAATCCCACAGTTTTATTGAGGCATAAAATTAAAATGGAAACAGTTTTATGGGCCAGTGCTAAATGTTCAAGCTGGCTAGAAAAAGCCCATCTGAAAATTATTCAGAATTATCTCACAGGAAAATCCTTGAATTCCCAAAGCACATGCTAAGTGTCTTATATTAATTTTCTTTTCTGATTATCCCTGGCTATCAGGAATCTCAAAAGCAAACAAACCAGAAAGAAAGAAAGAGTAAGTGAAGTTGCTCGGTCATGTCCGACTGTTTGAGACCCCATGGACTGTACCCTACAACGCTCCTCTGTCTGTGGGATTTTCCAAGCAATAGTACTGGAGTGGGTTGTCATATCCTTCTCCAGGGGATCTTCCAAATCCAGGGATTGAACCTGGGTCTCCCGCATTGTAGGCAGATGCTTTACCATCTGAGCCACCAGGGAAATCTGGTGGAAACACACCAGAGAGTGTTCTGACTATAACAAAATGTATTCACATCTATCTACCTCTGATTTTTTAGCATAATTTCTTTTTAAATTATCCTTATAGTTATACTTTATTATAAACTGACTCAATCCTTTGGAGACATTAAAAGATTGACATGTTCAGTAAATTAATAAAAATTTCAAAATCTGAAGAACTTAGTATCAACTACAAATTGGCACTTTCCAAGGGCATTGCCAATGACTGAACAACAAAGGCATTTGCTACCTGCCTCTACAGAGACTGAGCCCCATGCTGCTGCAGCTGCTGACCTTCACCAACCCCTGGGAGAGTTCAGGATGGAGTGAGGGACTCTGTGCTCCAGGGAATCTGGTGGGACAGGTCTTTAGATAGTTGGATGCTTTTAGGAACAGATTTTATAATCTCAATCCTTGTATCTCCTCATATCTAGAGAAGCACTAAACCCCTTCCTGGTGACATCAGATCCTCATGACTAACAAAAATGAGTAAAATGTGTATGTCATGGCATTGAACTCCCCCTTCACCAAAACCTTATATATTGATCTCCCACTGCTGCTTTCGAGCAGACTCTTAGAGCTCTCTGAGATGCTGCCTCCCGGGCTGCAGTCCTCATTTTGCCACAAATAAAACGTAATTCACAACTCCCAAGTTGTACATCTTTTTTAAGTTGACCTGAGTGAAGACATTTAAGTCTCTTTCCACATCAATAAACTAATAGCTCCTGTTGACACCAGTGAAAATTACAAGTAAGACAATGAAACAAGAGATACAATACAAATGATACAAAATTTCTTCACAGTCCCATATTATGCTGTTAATTGCATTTTGAAAGAATTCATCTGAAGTCTCACTTTTAGAATAAATTACTCTAGCATTCATGCTCTCAGAGTGAAAAAAAGATATATTAACAATGCTTTCCTCCTGACATATATGACAACTTCTATGTTTCTTTTTCACTTACTCATGTTAAGAAAACCCCAACATTATTTTTCTAGACATTATTATTTTTCTTGAATTGGTGTCATTCACTAATATAACAAAGTTTTATTGTACTCAATAACATAAGCCAGAGTTGGGCTAAACCACTGAATGATGGGCTTCCCTAGTAGCTCAGATAGTAAAGCTTCTTCTGCCTGCAATGCAGGAGACTGAGGTTTGATCCCTCGGTTGGGAAGATCCCCTGGATAAGGAAATGACAACCCATTCCAATATTCTTGCCTGGAGAATTCCAGAGGATTCCAGACGAGCCTGGTGTCTACAGTCCATAGAGCTGCAAAGAGTGGGACATGCCTGTGTGACTAACACACACACCCTTGAAAGATATACACAACTGGAATCTAAGTGATAAAAAAATCACCTAAAATATTCATAGTAGATATTCTTGTATTGCTCTGCCATACAGTCATCTCCATAAATAAAGGAAAAAAATAAAATAAGAGATAATACATGCAGTTCTTAAGGCAGTCAAACTGTGTTGCTATCAATAATATATTTTCACATCCAAGTAAAAATGAAAAAAAAATCCAGTGTAAAAATGAAAACAATATCTAGGCAGAATCGTTACAGAAGAAAAATGTACACAGAAGAAGAAATGTGAGTAGCCAATAAACTAGGGTCAACATCATACATAGATTTTTAAAATAAATACCTATAGTCTTTATTCAGATTAGAAAAATTTGAAATATCACAAATATATCTAACGTTCTCATACATTGCTTATGGAAATATAAATTCCTACATTTGGGGAAGAAACTTGGCATTAAATCTCTAAAAACAGAGAGAAAGAATGTATTTTGACCCCATAACCCTAAGTTTGGAGATCAATCATGCACTATAAGAGTACAAATACATTGTATGAATCAACAAGAATGCATATGGCACTGTTGTTTGTATTATGAAGAACAAAAATAAAAGACTGATAGTCATTGTGCCATTTGAATACCAGCTCCTTTCACCATTTTTAAAATTTGCTCTGTGACCTGTACAAATTGCATCAGGGATTCTCTTGCATTCTGAACCAAATTTCTAGTTGGGTTTAGATAGTGAAGTGAAGGAAAAGGAGAATAAACCCAGAATATTTGAAGATTCATTCCCTACTAAATTGCCATGGATTGTTTAGCTTCCTTGGCCAAAGACCACAGCTTCTGTCAAGAGCCACTCTTCCAAAGCCTGTTGTTTCTCTGAATTCTAATCTCAGCTCCCTTCTCTTGGCCATTCAAGCTTTCTGGTGTTAGAGATCCCCTTCTGTTTCTAGCCCCTTGTTGCTACTCGCACCTCATTTTCTCTCTCTCTCTCTCTCTCTTTTTTTTCTAACACCTTTAAAAATATTCCCTTTATTGAATTATCTTCACAGAGAGTATGTGCCATCTACTTCCAACTGGCATCTTGACTGATATATCTATCAATTAGAAAATTGTTCAATGAATTCTAACATAACTATATTCACAAAGTGCACTAGAATTGTATTTTCTGGCTTAAATGAGTGTATGTAATATAATGCAGAATAAGAGCTGAATTTAACAGAAAATATGCCATTAACAAAGAGAAAAGACAACATACTAAGAAAAGATACATGCTTGCGTGCTAAGTCACTTCAGCTGTGTACAACTCTGTGCAACCCTATGGACAGTAGTCCACCAGGCTCCTCTGTCCGGAAATTTTCCATGCAAGAAAACTAGAGTGGGTTGCCATGCCCTCCTTCAGGGGATCTTCCCAACCCAGGGACTGAACGTGTGTTTCTTATGTCTCCTGCATTGGCAGGTGGGTTCTTTGCCACCACCACCACCTGGGAAGCCCAAGGCTAGGGTGAGCCTCAAGAATTTCCATTTCTAAAAAGTTCCCAGGTGATACTGATGCTGCTGGTCCAGGGCCCAAGCTTTGAGAAGCACTGTTTGGAGAAACTGTTACTTATGTATACAATGAGCTATGCAAAAGACTGTTCACTGCACCAATATTACAATGGTGAAAAATTGGAGGCAGACTTAAAGTTCATTTCTAGAATAGATATACAACTGACAGTATACTTATACAAATAAATACTATAGACTGATTAAAATAAGTGAACAAAATCCACCTGTATAAATGTCAGTAAAATTCACAAACATAATGGTGAATTAAAAATTTATTTTCAAAAGGATAAAGTATATTATTTATATATGTTTTGTAAAAGGTAAAAATGACACAAATAGCTATTTGTGGAGAAACATTTATCTGTGTAATTATTTTTAAAAATATGGGAAGGGCACATTCTAAAATAGTGATAAACTGAGGCAGGATCAAATGGGAACAGTATACATGAAGTTTAGCTGAATCTATAATATCTTATATCTTGAGCTGAATTAAGGTGTTACACAGGTGTTTATCACTTTAGACTCCATCTTTTTAGTAAAAAGAAGTTATAGAGTCATATGCATCTTGTTATATTTATGCTACTACTTTAAGAAGGCATATGTGTGTTCTTAGTTGCTCAGTCATGTCCAACTCTTTGTGACCCCATGGACTGTATCCCACCAGGGGCCTCCGTCCATGGGGATTTTCCAGGCAAGAATACTGGAGTGGATTGCCATGCCCTCCTCCAGGGGATCTTCTCAACCAAGGAATCAAACCCAGATCTCCCACACTGCAGGTGGATTCTTTACCATCTGAGCCACCAGGGAAGCCCAAGAATACTGGAGTGGGTAGCCTATGCCTTCTCCAGGGGAAGAAGGCATAGGTGTATCAGTTCAGTTCAGTCACTCAGTCCTGACCTACTCTTTGTGATCCCGTGAACCACAACACACCAGGCCTCCCTATCCATCACCAACTCCCGGAATCCACCCAAACACATGTCCGTTGAGTCGGTGATGCCATCCAACCATCTCATCCTCTGTTGTGCCCTTCTCCTCCTGCCCTCAATCTTTCCCAGCATCAGGATCTTTTCCAGTGAGTCAACTCTCCACATCAGGTGGCCAAAGTATTAGAGTTTCAGCTTCAACATCAGTCCTTCCAATGAACACCCAGGACTGATCTCCTTTAGGATGGACTGGTTGGACCTCCTTGCAGTCCAAGGGACTCTCAAGAGTCTTCTCCAACACCACAGTTCAAAAGCATCGATTCTTCAGTGCTCAGCTTTCTTTATAGTCCAACTCTCACATCCATACATGACCACTGGAAAAACCATAGCCTTGACTAGATGGACCTTTGGTGGCAAAGTAATGTCTCTGCTTTTGAATATGCTATCTAGGTTGGTCATAACTTTCCTTCCAAGGAGTAAGAGTCTTTTAATTTCATGGCTGCAATCACCATCTACAGCAATCTTGGAACCCAGAAAAATAAAGTCAACTACTCTTTGCACTGTTTCCCCATCTATTTGCCATGAAGTGATGGGACCAGATGCAAAGATCTGTTTTCTGAATGTTGAGCTTTAAGCCAACTTCTGGAATATCATTGACTTTTACATATTGAACTTGTATCCCCTAGCTTTGCTACATCTACTTATCAATTCTGGGAGTTTTTTGTAAATTCTTTGGGATTTCTACATAGACATACTTGCTGTCTGTGAACAGAAATAGTTTTATTTCTTAATATCAAAAGCAGGAAAAAGAACTTATCCTTATGATGATGTTTTATTCATGTCCGTAAGGGAGAAAGATTGATGAGAAATGTAAATGAAATGAGTGCTTGTTCATCCATTCAGTTCTTTTCATGAAGATCTAAAATGTTACCAGGTTAGCAAGGGCAGTAGATTGCGTATTACAGTCTTCCTATACCTTTTCTGTGTATTTGTATAAATTAATGAGTCTTGACTCAAAGAGTTCGTTCAGAAAAATAACAATGCAAACTGTTGGAATGCAAAAACAATGTGATGAGGTAATTAATAAACATAAAAATGTGCTTGTTACTTGTTCAGTTCAGTTCAGTTCAGTCGCTCAGTCGTGTCCGACTCTTTGCGACCCCATGAATCGCAGCATGCCAGGCCTCCCTGTCCATCACCAACTCTCGGAGTTCACTCAGACTCGCATCCATCGAGTCAGTGATGTCATCCAGCCAGTGTACAAATAATTTACTAGTATTTTAATGAAAACTACGAAAGACTTATTCTGAAAGTTTCTAATTAAGGAAGGGATAATGATATTTCTTGGCTATATATGTGAATATACTGAATCTAATATGTGAGGTTAGAACAAGAAGCTAGGAAAAGTTTCCTAGGCTTATCAGTCATTTTGTATTTGTTATGATAGGATCTGAGTGTTTACATAGATGAACAGTCCTTAGTCAGGATGAGAACTTAGTATGAGTCTAAAAACAATAATAAATTTTCAGTAAAAGTTCATTATTTTTTCAGTCACATTGGCTGAATTGATAAAGTTAAGCACATGAAAGGACTTGGTACAATGTAACTTGCTTTAAAAATACATGAACTTGGGCAAACTTCGGGAGATGACGAGCCACTGGTGCGCTGCAGTACATGGGGTCTCAAACAGTCAGAAATTACCAGGCAACTGAACAACAGCATAAAAATAAAAGAGACTGTTTCTCTTTTTTTTTCAGTCCATTGTACTAGAAAGCTACTCACACACACTATTGGAATGAAAAAATGTGCACACAGCAAGATTCATGACATAAATGAAAGGAGGTCCCCATTAATCCACAAATGAGAAACATTTTTCTAAAGTGACTGCTTACTAATGAACTGTGTGTTTTTCTTTTATTTAATTGTTCCTGATGCTTTTCTTCCATATAGTTTTAGGGTTTTTTCCCCCACTTCTGTTGCTTACTTCCTTCATTGTTTTCTGTTGAATTTATTTCAATTAGCAATTTTTCCATTTCAGTGTATTACATATGTGTTTTGAATCCTACTAATAAGGCAGAGAATACTAATTTTCAGTCTCAAATCAACTTTTAATTTTGTTTAATGAATAGTTCTTACCAACACATCTCCATGAAATGTAAAGCATTCAGAAAAAAAACAAAAAAACAACAAAAAAAAAACCAAAAAATCTACTGATGGGTTGACTGGCGTCTTGTGTTTTATCTTTTGATGCAATGTAGCATCGTAGACAATCTAGCAATACACTTTCAAGAATTGCTTTATGATTTAACGATGCCCATCTGGTTTTACAGAGAACTTAGACATAAGTAAAATACCAGATACTAAAACAGGAAGGAAAGCTGGCTCGTTAAGTATTAAGATGCAGAAGGATTTGAGCTTTTCATTAGTGAAATACTGAAGCACTTTGCATTATTTTTTTTCAGATACACAAGACATCTAGAATACAGTGAGTACAAAAAACAATGTCTCTTGGACATTGGAGAATATCTGGCTCCAAATTTAATGTTGTGAAGAAAATTTACCTAGAATGGATAGTAGTAAGTTTCCAAAGTACGAAGTTCTTCCCACTGAGCTTTATCTCATCTAAGTTAGGAAGACCACCTTGTCCGTTTGCTTATGTATGTGTGATGTTCTCAGTCACTTCAGCTGTGTCTGACCCTCTGTGACCCCACCAGGCTCCTCTGTCCATGGAATTCTCCAGGCAAGAATACTGGCGTGGGTTGCCATCCTCCTCTTCCAGGGGATCTGTCAAACCTGCATCTACTGGATTGCAGGCAGATTCCTTACCCACCTAGTCACCTATAGATGTCTGAAAAGAAAATATAGAATTTCTTTGCAAACACTTCCCTGGAGCACTGTTTCCTCAAGCTGGCCTTAGAAAACATACACTGATTTTGTTTTTTTCTATTTCAAAGCGAGCCATGCTTAAAGGAAGAACTTTGGTCTTTATTCTCTTAACAGTCTTGTTCTAATTTTGTCTTTGACAGTTATCAAACACATGGCAGGTTCAAATTCCATGATCAAAATGTTTGTCTTCAGTAATGAGGAGTGGAGATATTTCAGGAGATTTTTAATAATTATACTGGGTATTTAGTGCAGCTAGTTCTACATGAATGTGGTTTTAATTAATGTAATTATATAAATCATAGCAGAACATATTAGAACTCCTTGGATTAACAAGCTAATTGTAATTTATTACTTCTCAAGTATTATTTCCTGGCAACCAAGCCAACAATACACCTTACAATGAACATTCAATAGTTCTTTGTTCAATATAGTTCAATTGTTCATTTTTATTTTAAATGTTCTGAACTCTGTGGCAATGGCCTTTCCCCTTCTGCTTTGAAGAAAAGATTAATGATAATTACTTTTAAGTGAAAGGTAGTGTGTCTCACTACACTTAGAACATAATAATAAGACAGTATATCCTGAGTCACTGATTAAAAGTGATTAGTACATCATCATGCAAAATGAGGCTAAATTTACCAGGTTGTATGAAATGACCATTAATTATATGAATGATGTGTTCTACCAAATGTTCCAGGAGGAGGGTAATTATTGAACCAAATATAATTTGAACCTGACACTTAATTATCGATGATAATATAATCAGTCCTGTACAGAACTTTCTGATTCAATGACAGGTGAAAGAATTTTATAA
>SJYQ01000939.1:822563-886023 GCA_006410935.1 Redunca redunca | reverse complement strand
TTGGTATTTAATATGCATATGTCTTATTTTCAGTTAACCAATGAATACTTACAAGATTTTCAATATTATATTTACTTCCTGAAATGTTATTCTCAAAATTATAGAAGGGAGAATTTTTACTGAGTTTTACCTAACTGAATGGAAGGAATTCAGAGCATTCTGTCCTCCCCCTATCACCATCCTTACCACAATTAATGTTGTTGATAATTCTGAAACCTCATTTATAGAATTAGTATTACATTATCATTTCATGGTATTGCTCTGCTTTTGTAAGGAATTTGTGTTTCACTGAGTTTCATAACCATATTATTCTAAGACATTTACATTGATTAATCTTAGTGCTGAATGTCACTAATAATCCTAAAATGGTTATATATCTTTTATTATACAACTAGGATATTGACATCTGTAGAGTTGTGATATGGAAATTCCCATCACCACAAGGATGACTCATATTGCCCTTTTATGGCCCCATTCACTTTCCTTCCACACCCTTCTCCTGATCCCAAGCAGCCATTAATCTCTCTTCCATTTCTATATTTGTCATGTCAATATGTCATGTAAATATAGTAAAACTATATAATTCTTTGGGGATCGAGTTTTTCCTCTCAGCATAATTCTCTCCAGGTTAATCCAGGTTGTCACATGGCTATGGGGGTTTTTATTTGGTGAAGGACATCCAGTTTGTATTGTTTGTGGCTATTCTTATGTATAAAGCTGCTGTGACATTTATGCACAGGTTTTCATGTGAATGTTAAGTTTTCAATTCTCTGGGATTAAATACCCAGGAGTGCAACTGCTGGGTCATATAGTGGTTGTGCTTTTAACTTTTTAAGAAGTTGCCAAAGTGCCTTCCAGAGTAGATCCAGAATTTACATTCCATCAGCAATGTCTGAGTGATCTGGTTCTACCTATTCTGGCTAGCATTTGTTGTTGCTATGTTGTTGCAATAACTGTGTAGTGACATCTTACTGCAAATTTAATTTGTATTTTTGGAATGGATAACAATGTTGAATATATTTTATGTGTGTGTATTCTCATCTGTATAATGAAATCTGTATATTCTCTTTGGTAAAAGGCTTCATGTCTTTTGTATAATTTTAATGGGATTTTAAAAAATGACTGATGAATTCTGAGATACTTTATATTTTCTAGATACTAGTTGTTGTTGGATAAGTGGTTTGAAAATATTTTCTTTCACTTTGTAGTTTGTCTTTTTAAATACTGCTAACTGGAGATAGCAATATTGGAGTACTGGGGTGGGTTGCCATTTCCTTCTCCAAGGAATCTTTCCAACCCAGGGATTTAACCCGTGTCTGCCTCATTGCAGGCAGACTCTTTATCATTTGAATCACCAGGGAATCCTAACACTGCTAACAGGATCTTTCATAGAACAAAATTTTTAATTTTTATCATTTAAATTATCAATTTTTCTTATTGTGGTTGTACTGCCGGTGTCAAGTCTCAGAGCCAAGCATGCTTTCCTAGCCCTAGACCCCAAAGATTTTCTCTTCTGCTTTTTTTCTAAAAGCTTTATATGAAGTTTTACATTTTATATTTAAGAGTGTGATCCATTTTGAAGTAATCTTTTAATAAAGTGTAAGACCTAAGTTGTGGCCCATTTTTGCCTATGGATGTGTAACTTGCTCCATATTTGTGGAAAGACTATCCTTCCTTCATTGTATTTCTTTGGCATCTTTGCCTTTAATAATCAGTTAGGTTCATTTGTGTGGGTATGTTTCTGCTTCTATATCCTTTTCTATTTATTCATGCTTCAATCTCCATGCTAAAAATATTGATACTATAACAGACTTTAAAATCAGTAGGCTGATTCCTTGAACCTTATTCTTCTTTTTAAAATTGCTTTTAGCTACACTTGTTCCTCTGCCTTTATAAATAAATATATAAATTTGGTAATAAACTTTTTCATGTCTACCAAAAAAAAAACCTTCCTAGAATTTGTTATAAATCATGTTAAGCCTGTATATTAATTGAGGATAACTGACATCTTTACTATTAAATCTTCTACGAACACAACATGACTATTTATTTAGGTCTTATTTGACTTTTCCATCTATTATACAGTTTTCTGCATCAATGCACTATATATACTTTGTTAGACATATCTAACCCTTTTCCCCTCTCTTCCATCATTTCTTCTTCATCCTCTCCCTCTCTCTCACTCTTTTTCAACTTCTGGGTGGTGGTTTAGTTGCTAAGTTGTGTCCGACTCTGTTGAGACCCCCATGGACTGTAGCCCACTAGGTTCCTCTGACCGTGGGATTTCCCAGGCAAGAATATTAGAGTTGGTTGCCACTCCTTTCTCCAGGGGATCTTCCTGACCCAGGGACAAACCTGTATCTCCTGCTTAGCAGGCAGATTCATTATCACTGAGGCACCCGGGAAGCCCCTCTCATCTTCTAATGATTGCAAATAGTACTGCCTTGTAAATTCGGGTCCTCTGTGTTTATGGCTAGTATATAATTGATTTTTGTATGTTTACTTCTTATCCTGTGACCCTATTGAATTCATTACATAATTGTAAGTACATTTTTATAGATCCCTTGGGATTTTCTTTGTATACTGTCTCCTGCAGATAGGGAGAATTTTATTTCTTTTATCTTCATAATTTTTATTTCCCTTACTTGCTTGATTGCACTGGCCAAAATTTCCAGAGCTATTGAGTAAGAATGGTAGAGTGGGCATCCTTGTCTTTTTTTTTTTTTTTTTTGAAATTTTTAACTTTAGTTTACTTTACATTACTGTATTGGTTTTGCCAGACATTGACATGAATTCACCACGAGTGTACAAGCGTTCCCAAACATGAATCCCTTCCCACCTCCCACCCCATACCATCTCTTGTTTGTGATCTAAAATGGAAACTATTTAGTCTTTTATCCCAATAATGTTATTGAAGATTTTCTGTAAATGTTGTTTATTGAGAATGGATGTTATCTTCTATTTCTATTTTTTTCTGAGGATTTTTATCATGAATTAGTGTCCAAATTTATCAAATAGTTTATCTGCATTGTGTTGTAAATATATAATTTTCTTTTTTGACCTGTTAAGATAGTAGGTTATACTGATTAATTTTCAAATATTGAGCCACCAGTGTTTGTATCAAAGAGTAAACTCAATTTGGTCATGATGTATACGTTCTTTTATACATTGCTGAACTCTATTTGCTATTTTCATAAAAGATTTTTGTGTCTATGTTCGTGCGAAGTATTGGTCTGTATTTTATTTGTTTGTTTTGGTGCTAGTTTTGGTATGAGAGAAATATCTGCTTCATAGAATGAACTGGGACGGGCTTCTTCCAATAAATTTTCTACAAGAGTTTATGTAAATCTAGTGTTAATTATTTTTTGAAACTTTGGTTTCTCCACTGAAATCATCTGGACCTGGATATTTTCCTTATTTTTTTTTTTTTTGAGTTTATAAATTATAAATTCAGTAGTGACCTTAATTATCATGGTACTATTCAAATTATCAATTTCAGTTCAATGAGTTGTACTTAGTGATTTTTACATTATCTCTTTTCAATTTCATTGCTTTCAACTCTTATATTTATTATTTTCTTCCTTTTCCTAGGAGGGAGTGATTATTTTGAGCTTGTTTCTCTAGGTTTGTGCAATGGGGGTTCAGATTATTGATTTTAGACTTTCTCCTTTTTTCCAGTGTATGCATTTAGTTCTGTAAATTTCCTTCTAAGTAGCTTTTAATTTCTGACACACACTTTGTTTGTTATGATGTATTTCCATTTAAAGCTTGCTTCAATTTAATGTATTGTTTTTTAATTATCCTTGAGACTTTCTCTTTGACCCACAGATTATTCAAAAGTGAACTGGTCAGACTCCAAGTATTTATTTATTTAATATAATGATGCGGGCTTTTTCTGCTTTTATGAGATGATAATTTATAGTTTCTGCTCTTTTCAAAGAAGTAACTTTTAAATTTTATCAATCGACTTTATTTTGTCTTATGGAATTAATTTCTGATTTCAACTTTATATTTTTCACTGATAATCTCATATGTCCTAACATGTTTTATTGTACTGTTCCAGTTACATTAAAATGCAGTTTTAAAAAATTATTTTAATAATTATATTTAGAATTATGTATTTCTATCTGATTAGCTTTTGACTACTATCTTCAGACTTTTAAACAAATATTTCTTACATTATAATTCAGTTATTAAGACAGCAATTTTTCAGTAGCCAAATAATTACTTAGTTTTTAAAAAAATTATCAATTACATAAAATAATTCTAACTTTTTGAAGTTAGTTTCTAATTTTATGGTAATTTGATTGATAAATGTCACTTTTTTGAAACTCATTTATGAGAATTTCTTACACATTCTTGATATTTGAATTTTGTTAGTTCCTTTTGATAAAAACTTCTTAGATTTAATGATGGTAAATATCTTTTCCTGTATTTGGACAACAAATATCAAGCTATAAAGCAGGACATTAGTAAAGCTTATAACTTAAGACATTATCATAGTCAGGATAATTGCTTGTTGCACCACCTCACAAGCAAGTATACAACTGCAAATGATAATGTTTAAGTGCCTTAAATTCTAGAATAAATCTCTGCCTATAAGCCAAGTAAGGTAAAAGCCCTGTATTTCATCTAATCTAGATATCTACCAGAGTCCACCTCACATGGTCAAGAGTACTTGCTGATGTGTCCTGTCACAATGTACACTGCAGGATAGGAGACACGATACACCAAGAAAGAATCAAGCTATGACAGTTCAGGGTGGGTACCTTCCTAAATTCTCCAGGTGTCTCCAGAATCGCTGCTAACAAGACCCTTGACCAGATAAAGTATTTACCCTAAACATGTTCACCATGTGTAGAGTTGTACTGGGAAGCATAATCAAAGAAGGCTTTTTCATCATAGTAATGTTTTAACTTTTTAAAGGAAAATATATAGTGTGTTATAATTTAAAGTACATAATACAAAGGTAAAATAATACCTCTATTATTTAGCAGCTCTCTTGCAATTTGATAATTTTTATTTAATAATTGTATGATTTTATCACCCTCTGAAAAAGTTACTATGAAATTCTTCATAAGGCTGATCAATATAATGAATAATTAAGAGTTTGAATTCTGGAAACAGACTGCCTCCTTTGAATCAGACCTCTCTATGTAATAATTGTGTGATGTTATGTGAAAACTAAACTATAGATGGCCATCATAATAGTATCTACTTCACTAGGCGATTTTGTGCATCAAGTAAAATCTTGTACACTAAATCCTTAGTATATATACTGGCACAAAGGAAACACTCAATAAAGCTTAGGATTATCAGATAATAAATAAGGGAAGATAAATCAGGCAAAAATTAAAAATAAAATTTTAATGTCATAATTATTCATGTCCAACAAGGGCAAATTTATTTTTATGTCTAATACTGTTTGATCCATTTGGCAACTTTTTATTCATGTGTCAGAATTATGTTTTTATTTTAAATTGCTAACAGTCATAAAGATTATAATAGCTTGGTGCTCTGCGATGACCTAGATGGGTGAGATGAGGGGGGCGGTGGGAGGGAGGTGCAAGAGGAAGGGGATATATGTACACATATAGTTGAATGACTTTGTTGTACAAAAGAAATTAACACAGCATTACAAGGCGTGTATATATATATATATATATATATATATATATATATACTGCTGCTAAGTCACTTCAGTCGTGTCCAGCTCTGTGTGACCCCATAGACGGCAGCCCACCAGGCTCCCCCGTCCCTGGGATTCTCCAGGCAAGAACACTGGAGTGGGTTGCCATTTCTTTCTCCAATGTATGAAAGTGAAAAGTGAAAGGGAAGATGCTCAGTCGTGTCCGACTCTTTGCGACCCCATCCCATGGACAGAGGAGGCTGCGGTCCATGGGATTTTCCAGGCAAGAGTACTGGAGTGGGGTGTCATCATCTCCATGTATATATATATGTATACACACACACACACACACACACACACACACACACACATATATATAATTGTGAATATATATATACATAGAAAGAAAAGTGAAGTCACTTAGTCGTATCCAACTCTTTGAAACCTCATGGACTGTAGCCTTCCAGGCTCCTCCATCTGAGGGATTTTCCAAACAAGAATACTGGAGAGGGTTGCGATTCCCTTCTCCAGCAGATCTTCCCGACCCAGGGGTTGAACCCAGGTCTTTTGCATTATAGGCAGACTCTTTACCATCTGAGCCACCAGGGAAGTCCATATATATACATATACACACATATATACAACTGAATCACTTTGCTGTACAGCAGAAATTAAGACAACATTGTAAATCAATTATACTCCAATAAATAAATAAATAAAGTGAAAGAAAGGATTGTAACTGACCAAGACTTTACTTAATTTGGTAGCTTAAGAAAAACTGAATGTCTCTTAGCAACCGGGGCTGATGATATCCCTGAGAAGAAACATTTCATCTGTTCTCAAATCTCTTTCTCATTACTGAAACAATATAGATATAATTAAGGCCGTTGCCTGGGATTCAAAATGATATAAGAAAATAGAATGACTGCAAATTGTCCTTGGATGAGGTGATTTGCTCTTGGTGAGCACATTGTCTATACATCTGAGCAGCAATATGATAGTCTAATTTTTTCCCCTGTAATCTGGTATATCAAAGGCTGAAAATTTGTACTTGGTTGCAAATTTGTGCTTGGTTCTTAAAGTAATCAAAAAAGGAAAATGACACTGAAGTTTTCTTGGAGGAGGCTTAGTTAGATACATAAAGCAAAACTTTTTTCTCAGAATACTTGATCTTTAAAAAAAAGATTGGGGGACTTGGAATATAAGAATGCAATTTTCTGGGACTACAAAAATCACATGTTAAATAAATCAAGGAAACTGAACTGAAGTGCCCCTTTTTAATTTAGTGTGAAAACTCATCATGAGAAAGGAAAGCTAATATTCCAAAAACAATAATGACTCAGTTTTGCAATAAAAAGCATTATGTTCAACCATCACATTCTCTGTGTGTTTTTGAAAATAGTTGATGAGGAAATGAAAACTAGGATGCTTTTTGTTCTTTTTATTTGAAAATTCCGAACAGGCACTCATCAAATAAACCTATATTTATTTTACTTCCAGTACCCATAAAAATATGTGAGGAGCCTGATATCACAATGGGAACTAAAGGAAGCAGTTACTACGGTAGGCTTCTGAATAAGAGCCAGCTGAGCACTCTGCATTTTCTAAGCGAAACCACTCTTTGAATTAAATTATTTCCATAGTAATTTAGCAGCATGAGCAGTTAGAAAAACTGGTCCCTAAAATAACTGTTATTGTGTACATCCATAGAAATGGTGAGTCAAGATAAGGCAACAAGGCTTTACTGAAGTTTGGGGTTTGAAGTATTGATTAAGGTTTAGAAGACTCATGGAGGAAATAACAATTAAACTTAAAAGTACAAAAAGGCCTTTATTTTTCTGGCTGATTACCTATTGGTAATGCCAAACAACCTTGAGCCTGTGGAATTCCGTCAATTTCTAGAAATATTTTTGACAGCAATATTCCCAAACTTGGGAAAAATATCAGTGGGATTCTTACTGTTTTCTTTGCAGCTTCAGTCTATAATGAAAATTGTAACTGATTCTTTATACTCACATCCTTTCTTCTTTAAATATTTGTTGAGAGCACACTTTAGTTTCCTGATTCTTGGAAAAATATTGTCATTTGGATATTATACTAGATATCAAGGTTTAGATATTATTCACAGCTCTCTTTCTCATCTTTAAAAACTCAGATCTAAGATAAAAATAAATATTTGAAGAAGTTTATGGAGCTGTGACAAAAGCTATTAATAGGCTTCAGATGATTTTAAATATCACCAATTTTGGGAAACTGATGACAGGAGGTCCCTGAAGTATTCAAATATTCCTATCTGCATCACTTGCCACTCTTATTTTCAACAAATAGATCAAACACAAAAAAATTGGTATAACATTAAAAAATTCACAAATATGTGTATACATAAATATATAGAGAGATGGATGAATGGATAAGGTGGTTATAATATGATTTTAAAATATTATCTCTTTTCCACTTGTAATTTTTTCTGGATTTCACTATTTCTTTCAGTGGAACTACCATTCGTTCACATGACAAGTTTCTACAAATTTCCATTTTCATTAAGCTTATTGTAAGCTTAATTTAATCTAGACATAAAAAATCAAAAATATTTTAAAATATTAAATAAGCCCAATATGCAGAATATCAGTGATGAGGCTAATGAAGCATGAGAGAAAATGTTGGAATAAGTTTGAACCCTTAAGTAAAATGATCAAGAAAGGAGAAAATTACTCTTGAGAAAGTGATTCTTAAGTAAAAATTGGAAAAAAAAGAAAGTTAATGATACAAAAGGCTAAGCAAGTGAAAAGGCCCTGAGGCCGAAGCATACTTAATGTTCTTGGAATGGTAAGAAGGCCAGTGCGGGTGGCTACAGCACAGAAATGAGGGGAAAGGTTTTTTAAATAACTCCTTAGCCTGGCATTTAAAGGTATCCCTAGTCTAATCTCCCTCTACTAATGCTCTGTCAATTAACATTCTGCCCATGCCCAAAGACTGCATAGCACTCTCATCGTCAAGATTTTATTCTTTCCATTCTCCTTGTCTATTTTATACTCCTTTCTTTACACCTAGGTAACCAATCTGTACTTTGTCAAGTAAAATACCATCCCTGAGGAAACGTGCAATTTTCCCAGCCTCGAGGGATTCTCTCTTTTTTCTAAATCTCTTAGAGTGCAATTTCTCTCTATGTCTTTCACACACACACACACACACATATACACACATACATGCCTTTATATGAGCATAATGTATTTATATTTTTCTATCTCCAGATCTAAAATTATAAGCTGAGAAATGGGGAACTCTTAATAGCTTTTTGTATCCTATAGCAACCAGAGTGCCTTGCAGCAAGTCAATTTTTTAAAAGGATTTAGTCATATTTGTCTGTAGGATTGAAAGCTCAGTAAAGGGAGTGACTTAACCTTTCATTTGACAAACACATATTGAATCCTTACTAAATATTGCACTGAGGATTGAGAAAAAGAAGGCCCAATCTCCAGTGACAAGAAGGTGACAATCTGGTGTAGAAGACCAGCTGGTAAACGTGCAAGTGCAGTACAGCCTAATTGTTGCCTAGTTAGAGATATACACAGGGGTGTGGATGTGCTACTCTGGGTCCTCCAAGAAGCAGATGCTAAGACAAGATTAAATGTGCAAAGCTTTTCCCAAGGGAAATGCTTTGAGTGAATACAGGGAGGAAACGGAGAAATTTGAGAAGCAGTTGGATCATGATGCAAGTCTGACAAAGAGAAGGAGGAACAAGTGGGTGAAAGTTTCCTGGACTTCTGTTCAGTCTCAGGAAGGTCGATCCAAACACAAGAGTCAGTGAGGCAAAGCCAGACTTTGCAGAGTCCTGAGTCTGCCAGGATGGACCTGCCTTTGTCTTCCACACTCAGTCATTGACTAGACATGGCCTCTGAGAAGTGTGACCTTGGCACAGATGCAGCCTTGAATTACAGAGCACAGCAGCTGGATTTCAGATCAAGGATGGACCCTGCTGTGGGAGGTCAGCCAGACACAGACTCAGGGCTGCCACCTGTAGGAGCACGCTGGATCCAGAGTTGGACTGAACCAAGGGAGGACTCTCCAGAGTAGCCTACACTTGAGTTGTGCCGTGAATCCATATCGAGTTAGTTCCATGAAGGAAAAAGGGGGAGAGCCAAACTGGGAAGGCACTGAGGCATGAGGTGCACTGGTGGTTCAGGGCGTCACATAAAGAATAGGTGGCTTGAGAATATGGAAAGTAAAGGAAGTGAGAATGAATAGAAATGTAGCAAACAGCGGGCAGTCATTAAGAGCTCCATGAATGGCATATGGGTTTGATCTTCAGAGAAGAATTGCCAGAGAAGAATTGTCAGCCAGAGTAATTGCACGACTGCGCAAACACTGCTAAAAACAGAAGGTAATCTTGCTGCCATTATAGCACTCTCCTGGTTTTCAACTTATATTAAACATTCGGTTCAGTTCAGTTCAGTCCCTCAGTCGTGTCCGACTCTTTGTGGCCCCATGAATCGCAGCACGCCAGGACTCCCTGTCCATCACCAACTCCCAGAGTTCACCCAGACTCAGTCCATCAAGCCAGTGATGCCATCCAGCCATCTCATCCTCTGTCGTCCCCTCCTCCTCCTGCCCCCAGTCCCTCCCAGCATCAGAGTCTTTTCCAATGAGTCATCTCTTCGCATGAGGTGGCCAGAGTACTGGAGTTTCAGCTTTAGCATCATTCCCTCCAAAGAACACCCGCCGCCCCTGACCTCGGACGTGGTGGGTAGCTCCTCTCGGCCACGCTTCTGCGAGGTCTGTCGCAGCCGGCATGCTTCTCTAATATTAACGTTAGCTTTTAAAGAAGGTAAGTTGATTTTGTAAAATTATCTTCTCTTTAGCTTTTGGTGGGTTTTAACTAATTTTGAAATAATTAATATCTAATGTCTGTAAGAATCTAGACTTTAAAATTCTGGACTTCTAAATGAAGGCACTTAGAATTAGGAAGTTGAGGTTCTCTGTGTTTGATGTTATTTTGTTAAAAAATATTTATAAAAATCTCTCAAGAGTTTTTTGGAGGGTATAGAGAAGCTGATAGGCTTGGACAAGGGATAAATCCAGGAAGGATATAAGTTGAGTATTATGAACCTGTTGAGTATCATTTGCCATTTTGTTAAAGGACTTTGAACACCTTCGATCTTTCTGTTGAAGAAATATCTATCACAGAGTGTGATACTCAACATAATTAAACACATTAGGATATGTTCGGTCTTACCATAGTCCTAGATTCACTAAAAGAAAAAAAAAATTTCCTCTGATTCTGGCAACAACCATTAGATGGTAATACAAATGATTCAGGAAATGCTACTCAAGGATTATTTAGTGAGTATAGTTATTGGAGACACAAGAGATTTCCACACAATTGAAATTCTTAATTTGTTCTTTCTAATGGAATGCTTTACTAAAATAAAGATGGTTTACCATGATCCCCATCACTAGCTATGGACTGATATTCTTAGTAACTAGCCAGACCTGTCAATGAGAAAGACACAGATAATTTTGAATAAAGCAAAGGCAAAATGCTTTCTACTCGCAAATATATATATATATATATATATGTATATAAACATCCATAAAATGACACCACACAAAAGATAGTTTGGCACTGCATTTGAGTGCTAGTAGTTGTTCAGTTACTAAGTTGTGTCTGATTCTTTGTGACTCCATGGACTGGAACCCTCCAGGCTCCTCTGTCCATGAGATTTCCCAGGCAGGAATACTGGAGTGGGTTGCCATTTCCTTCTCCAAGGGATCTTCCTGACCCAGGGGTTGAACCTGCATCTCCTGTATTGGCAGGTGGATTCTTCACTCCTGAGCCACCAGGGAAGTCCATTTGAGTGGTTACTGAGCAGTGCTCCTGAACTGAGAGAGAGGAGAGATTTTACACTTACCCCAGGAACTTCCCTGGCTGCTCAGATGGTAAAGAATCTGCTTACAATGCACGAGATCTGGGTTTGATCCCTGGGTTGGGAAGAACCCCTGCAGAAGGGAATGCCTACCCATTCCAGTATTCTTGCCTAGAGAATCCCATGGACAGAGGAGCCTGTTGGGCGACAGCCTGTGGGGTCGCAGAGTCAGAAAACAATCGAGCACACACACACACACACATGCATTCACACATACAGGGGATATTTGGCCATGTCTGGAGACATTTTACAGAGTCAGAAAACAATCGAGCACACACACACACACACATGCATTCACACATACAGGGGATATTTGGCCATGTCTGGAGACATTTTATTTTATTTTATTTTTTCTTTTTTATTTATTTATTTATTTATTTATTTTAAAGAAAAAAAATTTACTTCTGGTTGAAATTACAATTTACAATATAAGTATACATGTTTCAATGCCATTCTCCCATCTCATCCCACCCTCTCCCTCTCTCTCTACCCCAGATTGTTACATTAAAGGGGATTGTTACTTACATCTTGTTAGTAGAGGCAGATATGCTGCTAAATAATGTACCAAATGGTCTCCCCACCACGCAAGAAAGAATTATCCAATACAAAATGTCAACAGTTTCCAAAATGAGAAGTCCTGTGAAATGTTCATTCATTGTGATCCTAACTATAAAGCATCAAGCCCTGATCTGAGANCTGATTCAAATGTATTCTTTTTAATGGCTGAGTAATACTCCATTGTGTATATGTACCACAGCTTCCTTATCCATTCATCTGCTGATCGACATCTAGGTTGTTTCCATGTTCTGGCTATTATAAACAGTGCTGCGACGAACATTGGGGTACATGTGTTTTCTAGAGAACCTTAACAGAGTCTGATTAAAAATATCTAAAAAATGTAGTGCGAAACCCAGGAAAGATTATCTTCCAAGCCACTGATGGAGTTTCAAGAAGTGTTAGGTGTTCAGCAATGTCAAATGCTACAGAAAACCCTACATTTTGCAACAGAGAAGAGACCAATGAATAATAATCTTTCGTCAATAGTAACTTGAACAAGAGGAGTTTCAGTGGCATGCAGGAACAAAACTGTAATGGGCTAAAGAGTGGGTGATCTTGAGGATTGGAAATATCAGCTTAGACAACCCTGTTAATACATTTGATAATGTCAGATATCACTATACATCTTTTCTTTCCACTCTCAATGCCAATCTTCAAGTTAAAGCCCTTCTCCCACTTTGTAGTCTACCCCCTTCACTCTTTTGCTTTAAATAACAGCTTCATTAATATATTATTTACATACTATAAAATTCACTGTTTTAAAATATACAAGTCAGTTGAGTTAGTGGTGGCTCAGAGGTTAAAGCATCTGCCCGCAATGCGGGAGACCTGGGTTCAATCCCTGGGTCGAGAAGATCCCCTGGAGAAGGAAACAGCAACCCACTCCAGTACTCTTGCCTGGAGAATCCCATGGACAGAGGAGCTTGGTGGGTTACAGTCCACGGGGTCGCAAAGAGTCGGACACGACTGAGCGACTTCACTTCACTTTCACTTGAGTTAGTATATTTACTGAGTTGTGCAACAACCCCTCAATTGTTTATCACCTTTCTGCTGAGTTTCCCTTTCTACTTGCCTCCATTCATGGTTTCCATATTTATCTTCTTAAAGCACAGAATAATTAGGTCTCTCCTGGTGCAAAACCTGTAGCAGTCTCTGCTTACTCAATTATCTGTTATTTTTCAGTCTGGATTCAAGGCCTTCCAGACCTCAACTCTCTTCACATAGTTTCCACTCCCACAAAGCTAGATGATTTTTGTTTTTTTTTCAATTTCTGAAAAGCCACTTAGCTCTCTAGCACATGCTGTTCCCTTAAACTGGAACACTCTTCTCCCACCAGTTTAACATCACATATTATTCCTACTCATTGTTCATAATCTCATATGTCATCAATCTAAAAATGTGCCTAACAGAAATCATAGAAGTGGTGCTTTGCAAAGATAAACATTTAAACCTTTCTCATAAAAGGCCCAATCCGAGCAGTCTCTAGGTTAGGAATGGTGGCTTTCTAGCTTCAAGTTTCACTAAGACTAGCGTGTGACCCATGTCCTCAGAGACCAAAATAGACTCATTGACAGAAGGAACATCCTAAGCAGTAAGAAGGAGAAAAGAGGAGAGACAAAAGATACATTCTGGCTCTCTTTTAAATTAATCATCTATAAGTTCCATATACTATTGCAACTTCCAACTCATTGGTCAGCATGTATTTAGGGAAATGGCACCATCTAGCTGAAAGGATGTTGGTAAATGTGAACTTCCTTCTTGACCATAAACATTCTAAAAGAAGAGATTGGACACCGAAGCAGACAGCTTATAGTCTCTGTCACAACCCATGTTCTATGCTTTTAGACATTTTTTGTCCTGATATTGCAGCTGTTTGGGTAATAACTCTGGATAACAGCATTATCCCTATTCAGATCACAAAGTCTGTGAAGGCAGAGATTGAATTAACCTTTGTATATACTTCAGTGTTTAACTTTTTTTTCACATCAAAGCGTGTGGATGTTTAGATGACAAATCATAACTTACTCTCTTCTGAATTTAGAACCAATTATGGCAGAGACACAAGAGTAATATAAAAATAACTGGGAGAGTTGGACAAGAATATGAAAACCTAGCTTGGACTGAAGGCCACAGTTGTTTTCCTATAAATACTTCATAATTTTACCTCAGGCAAGGAAACCACACAACTACAGCTTTACACAATTAGCTCTGTTTCACTGCTCTTTGTGTGGGGAATAGGAAGAGAGAGGTCTTATGTTCCTTAAGGAAGACTCGTTGAAGACATGGATTTACAGATTGAAACAGAGACACTGAGAGCAAGTGAAATAAGACTTTACTCATTCTTCAAGCTAGGTAAGTTATTGATTTGTCTGTGGAATGGTCAAGTAAGGGCTGGAAGAAAGATGCAGAGATGGTGTTTTACAGTATTTGTGTATCTGGGTAATGGAATGAACTCTATTGAAGCAACAGTGGGTAATTAGTGCTTCTCTTAACAAAGTGTGTATTACATACACATTCATTATGGTCGCTGACCTGGGAACTTCAATAACTTCATCTAATGACTTCTCACATGCTGTGCAGTAATTACAATAAGAGCTTATCATCATATGGATAATCAACTCTCTAAATTCAGGTCTGATGATCATTTCTACTGATTTCTTAAAGAAATTAGAAAAAGGGAGCATTAATTGCTTTTATTTACAAGTGTTATAGCTTATTGACAACTTGTCAAAGAAAGTCAAACAAATAACAGCATTTGCATAGTGAATACACATTTTCTTTTGAAGTTCATTGTTACTAATAGGGAGTGTTTGACCATGAATGACCAGATAGCAAAATAGAAACTTATAGCAAGTGTAGTAGAACTACGTAATATCAGATGATATAATCAGTTCTTTCTTAACACTTTTTAAATGTTTAAGCATGTTACTTAATGTAAGACTAATGAATTCTCTGTGTATGTGTGAGATGAAGAATATATATCCAAAGCTGAAAGTTCATAGCTTCCATCTATCTACTTGTCTATTTGTAAATAAGAATGACAAGTACAGAAAAGAGAAAATAAGCTTGTTTCCATTTTAAATCTTAAATTTATTTCTGCTTTAGAGCATGTAAGTAAGGAAAGGAGTGAAGAAGTTTGAATGAAAACCATAAAATTTTAATGCCTTGAGAAATACTATTTACAGTGATAAAGAAACTTTAAGTACCATACTAAAAGTATGGAGGCCAGGAGAGGCAGATACCTATGCATACTCAAAGGAGTATTGCAACCATAAATTTTAACATAGATGCTTACATTTGATGAGTGCCTAGAAGTCCTATTATTCTAAGTTACCCCAAGCATGTTAATGGGATGTTGTTGATTTAAAACATATTGCTTGAGGCTTTTTCTCTGAGCCAGTCCTTGGTTTTGAGTTGAAAAAGACAGGCTTTCGTGGAGACTGTCATTAGTGATGGCATGTACAAATATGGAAAATTACCAAAACTTGATAGATACTAAAAAAAAAAACAAAAAACACACACAGAAAGAAACCGATACTTTATAGCAAAGCTTCCTTCTTTACAGAATCTACTTTTAAATTTTTTATTTTATATTGGAGTATAGTTGGTTTACAAGGTTGTGTTAGTTTCAGGTGCATAGTGAAGTGATTCAGTTACACATATTCATATATTTGTGTGTGTGTGTGTGTGTGTGTGTTAGTCGCTCAGTCGTGTCTGACTCTTTGCAATCCCATGGACTGTAGCCCACCAGTCTCCTCTGTCCATGGAATTCTCCAGGCAAGAATACTGGTGAGGGGTGCCATTCCCTTCTCCAGGGGATCTTCCCCACCCAGGGATCGAACCCCGGTCTCCTGCATTACAGACAGATTTTTTTACCCCCTGAGCCACCAGGGAAGCCCGTAGTAGTAGTAGTAGTAGTAGTAGTAAGTAGGAGTGTTAGTCCCTCAGTCATGAGCGATTCTTTGTGACCCCATGGACTGTAGCCCACCAGGCTCCTCTGTCCATGGAATTCTTCAGGCAAGAATACTGAAGTGGATTGACATTCCCTTTTCCAGGCGATCTCCCTGACCTAGGGATCAAACCCAGGTCCCTTGCATTGTGGGCAAATTCTTTACCGTCTGAGCCACCATGGAAGGAAGCACATACATATATTTATTCTTTCTCAAATTCTTTTCCCATATATATTATTATAGAATATTGAACAGAATCTATTTCTTTATATCAGAGTTTAAAGGCAAACTGGAAAATTATCTCATAATTCATTAAACCCTACCAAACCTACATATACATTGCCTATAAAATAGATTTAGCTGTTTTATAAATCATAACTCATCATGTTCCCACTCTTAATGAGATAATTCAAGAGTGGATACGATATTTTTTATTGACTTTTCCCCTGACTTTCTAGATTCATCATAGTGGAACTGCTCAAATCAGCCCTTACCCAATTAGACTTTCTTAATTCTTGAGTCAATTCTGAACAAGATAAAAGGAAATTAGCAACCAGATGATATAGTCTGGGATTGGTCTTTCTTCAGTAAAACCGATATCTTGGGTAAATTCTAGTTACCTACAGAGTTTCTTATTTAGCTTTGCAAATACTGAAGGAGCTTCTCTTTCTCCTCTTCTCTCTCATTCCTTCCTTCACCAACCTGTTGGACACATCTATTTGGCTACTACTTTTTCTTCAATGTTTCTACCTGATCCTGCTGTGATATACTAGGAATAGAACTCTGTCCTCCAGGAACTGAGTCATATTTCCATTATCTAGTGCCTGACTAGGGTCCTCCTTGAAAAAATCACCAGTGATTTTGAGTGTTAGGTCTAATATGAAAAGTCAACTTTAACTGATTGATTAATCTTTCTTTCATGCACCAAAACCTGCCTAGACTAGATCTGAACTTTCATCCCTTTGGAACTTGCTCACCATCATAACAACCTGCCCTTAAGCAAGCCAGCTAAGGGAGGGCACATTTATTTTAGATAGTAAACAAACCCAATAATCCTTCCCTTTCACCCTACTGCTCATGTTACTGGGACTTGACATATCTAAATGTGCTCACAACTATAATCATAGCTAAAGAAATCTTACACTTTATATTGCATACCCTCTCTAAAAACAGAATTAACATACATAAGGAAGAATAAAAATAGTCACGCTGGTACAAAATATGTTTACTGACATTGAGCAGCAAATAGCACGACTCAGAGTTGTTATTCTTCTCAGACACACTGCTTGAGTTAAGCAAATTTCATCTAGTTCTGCAGCATTAGTCAGACCTCCAAGCTTAAAATGTTGCATTGTTTAATATTTTCCATTACTGTGATGGTAAACACAGTCATTAATCCAATATCATGGCAACAGTAATGTTTTGTTGTAAAAAAGTTGATCACCAAGACTGTCGTAAATACACTAGTGCATAGGAAATTTTGATATACAGTGTTTGGGAGAATGGATAATTAATGTTCTTGAAGCATATTTGACTAGATGTTTATTTTGTAAATCACCATAACCATTTAAATAAGACGCTTAGAATGATGTTAAAATATTTTTGAAATAGTCCAAAAACCCTTAAATATAATTCAAATTTATATTCCAGCGATCATAAGAATCAAATCATTTTCTCCAATAAAACAATATTTTATCCAGCAAAGAAAATAGTGTTATAGACTCAGTTTTTAAGAGGGACATATTCAAGTATAAGCCAAATATATAAGCCAATTCTTCTTTTTAAAAGTAAAAGAAAGCAAAAAATAGTTGCTTTCTTATAAATGTCTCATAAGCTGGGCACTCTAGAAACAGTAATTATTAATAATTCTTTAAGTGATTTTATGTGGTATAAGTTCAGTTCATAATATGGTTATTTGCACTTTTGATGATTCCTAGGTTTTCCTGTTCAGTCTCTAAGTCATGTCAAATTCTTTGCAACCCCATAGACTGCAACACGCCAGGCTTCCCTGTCCTTCACCATCTCCTGAAGCTTGCTCAAACTCATGTCCATTGAGGCAGTGATGTCATCCAACCATCTCATCCTCTGTCACCCCCTTCTCTACCTTCCCTCGATCTTTCTTAGGGTTTTATTAAAGAATAAAAAATAAAACCAAATGATACATAATTCCACATACTAAATTTTATATCACTGTCATTTAAAAATATATTTTGGAGGAAACACAAACATGTAACATGCCATATATATATATACATATATTATATATAATATATATTTGAAATAGCATAGATAAGAGAGATAGATGTTAAATTATGAAAGATTTGCTTTATCTGTACAAAATTTCCTTTTTTCTTGCTGTGTTGCAAAGACTTATTCACTAAAGTGAGCCAGTAGAGAATTATCTGATGAACACAGGAAGAATAAACAATTTCAGGATAACTATTTAATGTGTCAGTTTGTCTGACTCCATAAACTGAAGAAAGAAAACAAGTTCTCAGTCCCACTTACAACTGAAATGTTTAAAAAATGTTGAATCACCCTAATGGAAACTATGAGACTGAATTGGTACACATATGACTAAAATTCTTCAATATGAAAGCAGTATTTTCTTAAGCTATATCCTTTTAATAAATATCTTATTAATAAATATCAAAGTTAGACTAGAGAGCTGATTGCTTAGAATATGCAGCAGAAATTGTGGCTTAAGCCTGAGTCATCTAAGTTTCTTGGCTTTTTGATATAACTTAGATTATACATCTCATTGTGAAAGATAATTAATTTGGAGAAGCTCTTAACAATATTCACCTAAGATAACTTGTATTTAAAGCCTTAAGGCTTTGAGGAAATAAAATTTGCTATCTTCATTATATAATTTTGATGCACAATGTATATATGAAAAGGCCATGCTTCCCAATCAGTTATAATTGTGATAAATATTGAAAATTGAAGGCAAGGAACAAACTCAAGGTAATAACAAGGAACCACTCTCCTTTCCTCACTGAATGATTTCTGGTTTGTGTCTTTGTCTCAACGCAGCTCAGAGGTCACAGACTGTGTAGCCATATGTAAATAACTTCATCCCAAACTCCTCCTAGTCCTAAAGTAAAGATTTTGTCTATGTAGCATCTAAGATCCCTTTCAATATAACACTGAATTACTATGCTACATCCTTGTGGTATCCAAAGAAATATGTCATGGGTTCTATCCCTAGGAACCATACCTATGGAGTAGGTTCCATACCTATTTTGGGACTTACCTGGTGGCTCAGACAGTAAAGAATCTGTCTGTAATGTGGGAGACCTGGGTTGTATCCATGAGTTGGAAAGATCCCCTGGCGAATGAAATGGCAACCCACTCCAGTATTCTTGCCTGGGAAATCCCAGGGACAGGGGAGCCTGACGGGCTACTGACCATGGGGGTCACAAAGAGCTGGACACAGCTGAGCAACAAACACTTTCACTTTCACATTGAATTAGCAGCAGCAAAGAAGATTAATTTTTCAAACATGTTGTGAAATTGTGCTAGAATTAAAATGTGCTGAAAAGAGGAAAAGCAAATATAAAGGGAGAATCAAGTGGGAGATATCCCTATCAAAGCAACTAGAACAAACAGAGTAGAAAGCATACAAGGAGCAATTTGTTGCAAAGCAAATTTTGGTTATGTGAACGGAAAGTTTATCATCTGTCAAAAAAAAGAGAAAAGAAATATAGAATCCCTGAGAATAAAACATAAACTGGTATATGTTTTAAACATAAAATAATATGTAATTATCACTGTGCCCCCAGCCTGTTCCAGCTCATTAAAGTACTTAGAACAAAAATCAACATCCAAAAAAATGTTCAGGGGAAAAATATTAAATACATTCTTAACAAGGGTAGCGTTCACATAAAAAGAAAACAAAAAGACATTTTGAAATATAAAAGAATTTAACATATACAGTATTACTTACAAAAATCTACCTGCAAATGCAATGCAGTCAAATAAATAATGAATCAAAATTAAAAACAATGGATCAATACATCAAGGAGTGAAAGGATTAGAAGAGAATTCTGAATCTAGGTAAATATATCATTAAATCTTAAAAACTGGCTGCAAATGGAATGTTTTAATTATAGAAACAAAAGTTAATACATTTGAAAAATAGCAGGCAAAAATGTGCCAGAGTGTGCCAAAAATTGGGAAACTTGGACAGGGAAGGTTATTGTTGTTTGACTCTGCAACCCCATGGACTGCAGCCCGCCAGGCTCCTCTGTCTATGGGATTTCCCAAGCAAGAATACTGGAATGGGTTACCATTTCCTCCTCCAGGGGTTCTTCTCTACCCAGGGATCAAACTTGTATCCCCTGAATTGGCAGTTGTATTTCTTTTTTATTTTTTTTTTATTTTTATTTTAACTTTAGTTTACAATACTGTATTGCAGCCACCTGGATTGGGGAAGGGTATAATAGTCCTTAATCTTCCACAGCAGAGAGTAAAAAGATATTATTTACTCTCTGTAGCTAATAACTAAAAAAGCTTAGGCAATATAATTTAAAGATATAGAGATAATCACATTTATAAAAGAACAATAAATACACTATATCCCTTTGAAATTAGCAAAGATACAAGATAAAAGAATAGCAAACAATTAAAATAAAGGATGAGTGAGTGAGTGAGTGAAGTTGCTCAGTCATGTCCAATCTTTGCGACCCCATGGACTGTAGCCTACCAGGCTTCTCCGTCCATGGGATTTTCCAGGCAAGGATACTGGAATGTGTTGCCATTTCCTTCTCCAGGGGATCTTCCTGACCCAGGGATCGAACCCAGGTCTCCTGAATTGCAGGCAGATGCTTTACCCTCTGCACCACCAGGGAAGCTAAATATAGGATACACACATTATCTAAAATAAAGTATACACACATTAAATCTCATGCAAAAGAACAGACTAAATATGTGAAGCAAAACAAAACATCTAATAAGAATTGCAAATGAAAATTTCACCAAACTGAGACAGAGTGCATCTTGAAAACTTCTAAAAGAAATAAAATAAGCTGTAAAAGAATAATAATTAGGTCAACCACATTTTTCATCAGTAAAAATGGATGCCAAAAAACTGAAATGCCTTCAAAACTTATAGGGAAATAGTTTGTAATCTAAAATTCTATACTCTTGTGGTAGATTGTGCAGCGGCTGAAAAATATTCACTTTCTCCTTGTATCAGGACTATACATCCCTGTCAACCGACCTGTGATTTTTCTGAGCATACGTCGCCATGGCACTGACCAGGTAGATGTGCTTTGGCAATTGAGATATGAATGAACATGATATACATTTGCCATATTTGAGTTGGACTCTTTTTAAATATTACTGCTTGATTTTATTTCACATCACTCTCGCATCCCTGCCCTCTCTGAGAATGAACATCTTAAACAGGGGCTACTCTATCAGCCTGAGGCTCTGAATGATAAGATATTGAGCTGCTGAGCCACGTTGAGCATGCTGAGTCCAACAGAGCTGAAGCTGATCTACAGCCCTCATACAATGTGAGCCAGAAATAAATTTATGCTGTTGTAAGTTACTGAGACTTCGAGACTGCTTATCACCAGAGCAAAACTGAAAATACAGACATTCAAATAACCCTTACCCTGTGAGGAAAAAGTTTATTGTGTTCTCAGCATTCATTTCCCCTTTGTTCTAATATTACCAAAGAGAATTTCATCTGGGATCTACTCCTTTTTCAAGCACCATTCAAATGGTTTGGGTGATTCTATGCACAAGTCCCAGCTCCACGAGGTGCGGATACTGTTCTTTGTCCATACTGGCTTTATCAGAAGTGGGTACATGCCCCTCTTCGGCCATGAGACATGTTTATTAACTTTTATCTATTGGCAGGCTTACTGCTGAGGAAAGCTTTCTCTGCACTTAAGCCTGGACAGCTGTTAAGTTCAGGTCTTTCAGTGGCCATCATGAGAAGATAGATTGTTTCTAAAAGGCTAAATATGAAAGTGAAGACTGAGCTATATGACATTATTGAGACTTTGAACACAACCATTGTATTCCTGGAATTTCCTTGAATTAATACATAATTCTCCTTTATATTTTAGACAATTTGAGTTCATTTTAATCATAGCCAAAATAGTCTGTATTACTCTAGCTCTCATTTACCTTTTTTTCTTTAAATTTGTTGAAGTTCTCAACTAAAATAAGTAAATCAAGAAATAACAAAGCCTTGAATTAAAAAAAAAAAAAACATAAAACTCTATGAAGTTTAAGGAAACAGATGTGTATTTTGTGAAGTTACTTGTCACATGATAGGAAAATACTGATTTCAAGAGTCCAAGAAGGATTTCTTCAAAATTGTGTCCCAAGCAACAGAGAAAATTATTAAGAAGCTGGAAGACATTAGTAACAGAGTAAAGAATGTGCGTGCTTTGTTTCTCTTCTATTCTCTCAGTAAGAAAAAAGAAAGGCAGTAAGAAGCATACAACTCTACACAAATAACTACAAGGAAGTCATGATTTTTAGCTGATGCAAACTAGAAAAGACATTATTTGGGGAAGTTGGTGGAATACGGGACAATATTTGTGAATGTGTTTGAAAGTTAGCTAAATTTTCAACTAGCAAAACAGGAAGTAGATAGTTAAGATTCAAAGGCATGATAAGTCAATAAAAATAAAGCTCCATTTAAAACTATCCTCCATAGGTTTGGACTCCTCATTACAACTAAAGTCATAAACGGTTAAAGGGATAGCCTCTTACAAAAATGAGAGTGATAGGAGGGACAAGGGAAGCACTTTCATCACAGGCAATCTTGTACAAACTTGTACAACTGGATTTCCTACTTGTTCTGTGTATTATTTTTTTATAAGTAAATGAGTTAAACTCAGCAAATTGAAAGAGAAAGTTTAAATTAAACTAAAATAAAATTTAAATTACATGATGCATGCAAGAATTTACAATGAAAAGTCTACCTAGCATAAAATATAGGAACAAAAAATAAGACTCTGAACTCTAAAAATATATTAATAGGACACCCAACTTTAAAAAATGTACAAAAGATTGAAAAGATATTTAACCTAAGATATAAAAATAATAAACACATTTAAAAAATGCTCATCATTATTACTTATTGGGAAAATTGAAATTAAAACAAGATACACTGAGGGGCGGCAGTGAGGAGATACCCCTCGTCCAAGGTAAGGAGCAGCGGCTGAACTTTGCTGGAGCAGCTGTGAAGAGATACCCCATGTCCAAGGTAAGAGAAACCCAAATAAGATGGTAGGTGTTGCGAGAGGCATCAGAGGGCAGACACACTGAAACCATAATCACAGAAAACTAGTCAATCTAAGCACACTAGGACCACAGCCTTGTCTAACTCAATGAAACTAAGCCATGACCGTGGGGCCACCCAAGATAGGTGGATCATGATAGAGAGGTCTGACAGAATGTGGTCCACTGGAGAAGGGAATGGCAAACCACTTGCCTTAAGAACCCCATGAATAGTATGAAAAGGCAAAATGACAGGATACTGAAAGAGGAACTCCCCAGGTCAGTAGGTGCCCAATATGCTACTGGAGATCAGTGGAGAAATAACTCCAGAAAGAATGAAGGGATGGAGCGAAAGCAAAAATAATACCCAGTTGTGGATGTGACTGGTGATAGAAGCAAGGTCTGATGCTGTAAGAGCAATATTGCACAGGAACCTGGAATTTCAGGTCCATGAATCAAGGTAAATTGGAAGTGGTCAAACAGGAGATGGCCAGAGTGAACATCGACATTCTAGGAATCAGTGAACTAAAATGGACTGGAATGGGTGAATTTAACTCAGATGATCATTATATCTACTACTGAGGGCAGAAATGCCTTAGAAGAAATGGAGTAGCCATCATGGTCAACAAAAGAATCTGAAATGCAGTACTTGGATGCAATCTCAGAAATGACAGAATGATCTCTGTTCATTTCCAAGGCAAACCATTCAATATCACAGTAATCCAAGTCTATGCCCCAACCAGTAATGCTGAAGAAGCTGAAGTTGAACGGTTCTATGAAGATCTACAAGACCTTCTAGAACTAACACCCAAAAAAGATGTCCTTTTCATTATAGGGGTCTGGAATGCAAAACTAGGAAGTCAAGAAACACCTGGAGTAACAGGCAAATTTGGCCTTGGAATATGGAATAAAGCAGGGCAAAGATTAATAGAGTTTTGCCAAGAGAACGCACTGGTCATAGCAAACACCCTCTTCCAACAACACAAGAGAAGAGTCTACACATGGACATCACCAGGTGGTCAACACTGAAATCAGATTGATTATATTGTTTGCAGCCAAAGATGGGGAAACTCTATACAGTCAGCAAAAAACAAGACTGGGAGCTGACTGTGGCTCAGATCATGAGCTCCTTATTGCCAAATTCAGACTTAAGTTGAAGAAAGTAGGGAAAACCACTAGACCATTCAGCTATGGCCTAAATCAAATCCCTTATAATTATACAGTGGAAGTGAGAAATAGATTTAAGGGCCTAGATTTGAGGAGTGCCTGATGAACTATGGACGGAGATTCATGACATTGTACAGGAGACAGAGATCAAGACCATCCCCATGGAAAAGAAATGCAAAAAAGCAAAATGGCTGTCTGGGGAGGCCTTACAAAATGCTTTGAAAAGAAGAGAGGTGAAAAGCAAAGGAGAAAAGGAAAGATATAAGCATCTGAATGCAGAGTTCCAAAGAATAGCAAGAAGAGATAAGAAAGCCTTCCTCAGTGATCAATGCAAAGAAATAGAGGAAAACAACAGAATGGGAAAGACTAGAGATCTCTTCAAGAAAATGAGAGATGCCAAGGGAACATTTCATGCAAAGATGGGCTCAATAAAGGACAGAAATGGTATGGACCTAACACAACCAGAAGATATTAAGAGGCGGCAAGAATACACAGAAGAACTGTACAAAAAACATCTTCAAGACCAAGATAATCATGATGGTGTGATCACTCACCTAGAGCCAGACATCCTGGAATGTGAAGTCAAGTGGGCCTTAGGAAGCATCACTATGAACAGAGCTAGTGGAGGTGATGGAATTCCAGTTGAGCTATTTCAAATCCTGAAAGATGATGCTGTGAAACTGCTGCACTCAATATGCCAGCAAATTTGGAAAACTCAGCAGTGGCCACAGGACTGGAAATGATCAGTTTTCATTCCAATCCCAAAGAAAGACAATGCCAAAGAATGCTCAAACTACTGCACAATTGCACTTATCTCACATGCTAGTAAAATATTGCTCAAAATTCTCCAAGTCAGGCTTCAGAATACGTGAACTGTGAAATTCCAGATGTTCAAGCTGGTTTTACAAAAGGCAGAGGAACCAGAGATCGAAAAAGCAAGACAGTTCCAGAAAAACATCTATTTCTGCTTTATTGACTATGCCAAAGCCTTTGACTGTGTGGATCACAATAAACTGTGGAAAATTCTGAAAGAGATGGGAATAACAAACCACCTGACTTGCCTCTTGAGAAACCTGTATGCAGGTCAGGAAGCAACAGTAGAACTGGACATGGAACAACAGACTGGTTCCAAATAGGAAAAGGAGTACGTCAAGGCTGTATATTGTCACCCTGTTTATTTAACTTCTATGCAGAGTACATCATGAGAAAATCTGGGCTGGAAGAAGCACAAGCTAGAATCAAGATTGTCAGGAGAAATATCAATAACCTCAGATATGCAAATGATACCACCCTTACGGCAGAAAGTGAAGAAGAACTAAAGAGCCTCTTGATGGAAGTGAAAGTGGAGAGTGAAAACGTTGGGTTAAAGCTCAACATTCAGAAAACTATCATGGCATCTGGTCCCATCACTTCATGGGAAATAGATGGGGAAACAGTGGAAAAAGTGTCAGACTTTATTTTTTGGGCTCCAAAATCACTGCAGATGGTGACTGTAGCCATGAAATTAAAAGACGTTTACTCCTTGGAAGAAAAGTTATGACCAACCTAGACAGCATATTGAAAAGCAGAGTTGTTACTTTGCCAACAAAGGTCCGTCTAGTCAAGGCTATGGTTTTTCCAGTGGTCATGTATGGATGTGAGAGCTGGACTGTGAAGAAGGCTGAGCGCCGAAGAATTGATGCTTTTGAACTGTGGTGTTGAAGAAGACTCTTGAGAGTCCCTTAGACTGCAAGGAGATCCAACCAGTCCATTCTGAAGGAGATCAGCCCTGGGGTTTCTTTGGAAGGAATGATGCTAAAGCTGAAACTCCAGTACTTTGGCCACCTCATGCGAAGAGTTGACTCATTGGAAAAGACTCTGATGCTGGGAGGGGATTTGGGGCAGGAGGAGAAGGGTACAACAGAGGATGAGATGGCTGGATGGCATCACGGACTCGATGGACGTGAGTCCGAGTGAACTCCAGGAGTTGGTGATGGACAGGGAGTCCTGGCGTGCTGCGATTCATGGGGTCGCAAAGAGTCAGACACAACTGAGTGACTGAACTGAACTGAACTGACACTGTGGTATGGTATCTTACTGTGGACACTAAGGACACTGTGAGGAAGCTATAACTCTTACAATCTGGATGAGAATGCAAAGTACTGCATACATCTTAAACAGTTTGATAGTTTCTTAAAAAGTTAAACACATACGTGACATATAAGATCACTATAACCCAGTCATTCCACTCTTATATATTTCCCCAAGGGGAAGAAAAAGTATATGCCCCCACAAAACACTTGCATAATAATATACTTACAACTTTATATGTAATAGTCTCAATCTGAAACAGGACTTCCAGAACGACAGACTTGTGAACCTGTTCCTTGACGAAATAACTGTGATGATAAAAATGATAAAGTCCCCAAACCCTTAATCATTTAAACTCACTGGAAACTGTCCTAAGAATATACAGCAAATATATAATTATTTATGCAGTGAGCATTTGTGACACTTGAGTCATGCCCTGTTTCCTCTTTCTCCATTCCCAGCTCAGCGTAATAGAAAATTCACTCCATCAGGTGCAGCCAAGATGATGTGGCTAAGTGTGCTCCAGATCTTCATCAGAAACTACAGTGTCTCCCCAGGAGGAAAAGGCTGCAAGCATTTCTCATCCTTCCATTTCTGTCTTGCATCTGGCAGAAACTGAATTCTGAACAAATGCAACCATGAAATAGAGGGCTCCCTTCCTTCATTCAGCCCTCACTCTCAGCATTGAGGCTCTACCAAGGAAGGCAGACTGAGAATAATGGGACCCCATGTGTTAATAAATGTAGTCCTTTCCCCAGCTTGCTCATGGGGCAGAGATTCCATGCTGGTAGAGGAAAGCTGAGAATCCAGAGGCTACCATCCTCACCTAGCACCCTACTTATAAAGTGAAGGAGTCACCACATGAGAATAGTCCACCATCATCTCTCACAGTTCTGGGGAAAATGACTCAGATTTTGCCCATGGGGAGAGGCAGACCATAAAACCAGAAGACTCCAAAGCCCTCTTCAGGTGAGCTGACTTGACTGGGAGTAGAGTAAGAGAAAGTTCAAGTCTAATGACACCTGTGAAATTAATGGGAATTTGGAGTTCTAGTATGTAACAGGAGATTGGAGACTCTAAGAGAGCAACCAAGTAAAACATAGGGCAGTTGATTTATCAGGGAAAAAAAACAGCTAAAATGACCTCTTCTCATTTCAGAACAAACCTCAAAACTGCCTTCAAAAACTACTCCTGAAAAGGGGCCTGTTCTTGATTGGGTCAGACCATGGAGCAATTTATACTGCAAGGCCATGTCAAAAAAATAGAACAATCAGCTGGCAATTAGGAAGCCTAGCCAACTGAGTGTAATATCAAAAGAGGCAGATAGCTTAACACAAAGAACTGGAGAAGACTCAAAGAGAGCTCTGTTAAGACACTGTCATTTTTGACTTTGCACACATCCAAGGCAGCACTCTCTAAGAGGTGATAGCAGAGGTATCACATTGCAGGGAAATGGACTTCACTAAAACAATCCAGTCCAAACACTAATCAAATGAACAAGCAAGCAAAGCAACAAGACGTCCTGAACAAGGGAGATTAGCATCCAGAGTTACTACAACGTATTATCTGAACAGCCAGTTTTCAACAAAATAGTATGAGGCACACAAAGAAATGGGAAAATGAGATACATACACAGGAGAAAAAGAAGCAAGTAACAGAAAATGTCTGTAAGAGGGCCAGGTGTCTGACTTAGTGGACAGTCTTCAAGGCATCTATAAACATATTTTAAAAAACTAAAGGAAATCATTCCTTAAGAAGTGAAGGAAAGAGTTCCACTCCTGGTTGACAGTCTCTGAGGACATACTTCCCAGTGAAACTGATGGGAAACATGAAAGGACAATCACTTTAAGAGATTATGTTGAATGAAAAATGCCAGACAAAATTAAGTACATGCTATAACAGAAGGCAATGGCACCCCACTCCAGTACTCTTGCCTGGAAAATCCCATGGACGGAGGAGCCTGGTGGGCTGCTGTCTATGGGGTCACATGGAGTCGGACACGACTGAAGTGACTTAGCAGTAGCAATAACAGAAAATGTAAACATTATAGTGAGAAAGTCAGATGAGTGGTTGCCTGGCTATGCAGGGGGGTGGTGGGGGAAAGGTGTTGAAACTTTTGGGGGTGATTAGTGTGTAAATTCTTTTTACGGTGGTGATCCTTTCATAAGCTATATATATATATATATATATATATCAAAGTTTACAGTTTAAATATTTATAGTGTTTTTCATGTAAATTCTTCATAAAGCTCTCTAAAAATGTTGCACAAAAGTATAATAGGAAAAAGCTAACAGAAAGAATGTGGGGAATCACAATTCCATGGAGTTTTATCCTTTAACTCAGGAGATATCTTTAAATGCTTCCTTCCCAAAAAATGCACTTCAATGTCTCATTATAAAGACTATTAATTGTTTTCAAACTATATAGAATTAACACCAAAACAACACAGAATTCACCCTGCAGGCAGATAAAAACAGTTTGAAGTCCTCTACCCATCCTCATACTCCTTTGCAATTTGAAGGTTATTCTAAACGCAGAATGGTTTGATTACTTGAACATCTGCAAAGAGATAGCTTGTTCCTTTCTCAGATTACTGTTTATCAAACTTCAGTGTGTATATGAATTACTATGCTTATTTTATATACAAAATACAATGATGTATATGAAATATATTGACAATCTTGGGGAGGTTGCAAGTGAAATTTGGTTAAGGTGTGATTTTTGCCTTCCAAATATGAATGCAATCAAAATCAAAGCCAAAGGCATTCAATCAAAGCATTGCTGTATCACAATGGATATATCATCAGAATTACAAGGGTACATAGTAAGGAAGCTTTATTCCCTCAGTAAGTCATCATTTATATGAAAAATAATAGCAGGAAATACAAAGAAATAGCAGATAAATACAGAAGCGGAAGGCATTTTTTAGTCCTTCATGACTATTTAAATCTTGAGATGTGGTCAGAGAAATTCAATGTGCAGTAAAGTAAATAAGCAATATAACTCCTATTTTCAAAAAACTCTTTTTTGTTGTAGCACCTTTAGTAATATAAAATATCTTATGTTAATCACTTAAACATATAATTTGTCATTAAACACCTTAATTTGGGAGACATGTTTGACTATACTCAAGAACTAGTCACCAGCAAAGCCCATTAAAAATTTTCGGTAAATACAAACAGAATATGGGTAATAAAATAAAGTCTAACCCTTTGTTTTTCTTTGTGCTCCATCTAGTTTCGCATGCTCACAGGTTGCTGTGGGCAGAGGTCCTGAACCAACCCTTCAGACCCGAGTTTCTGGTGAGAAATGGCTGCCCTGATGCTTCATCTCCTGCCATGTGCAAAAGTGCTGGGCACAGCACCCATTTATGCAGACAGTGGAACCAAGTGGGCTGTACACAGTGGCGGTATAAACAGCAGGTCTGAGCCTTCCCCCTGACCCCAGAATACCCCTTCCCTGCCCTGCCCATCAGGAGAGTGTGTTCTAGAGCTCAGCTCAGACCCCTTAATTCTTTGACTGAAGAATATAGCTTTCCTTTGCATCCAAGCCTAACTTGGTCTTATTTTACTCGCTCCAAAAACACAGGGCAGGAAAGCCCTTGTTGGGGCCTGACCCAGTGTCAGTAACTCTACTACTTGTATTAACTTATGGCGTGTGTGCATGCTCAGTCATGTCCAACTCTTTGTCATCCCATGGACTGTAACCCACCAGGCTCCTCTGTCCATGGAATTTCCCAGGCAAGACACTGGAATAGGTTGCCATTTTTTTCTCCAGAGGATCTTCCCAACCCAGGGATTGAGCCTGTGTCTCCTGCATCAGCAGGTAGATTTTTGCCACTGTAGCATTTGCAGTCATTAACATTGATTTTTGGAATGAAGATCATATCAGACTATTAACAATCAACTACTGCTCTATAAAAAGCTCCTGTAAGCCTCAGTTGTATACCCAAAAGCATAGCACTTTATTATTTTGCAGTAATCTATAAGTTGGCTGGTGGTTCCTCTGATATTTCACCCAGGCTCTCTTAAACAACTGCATTCAGATGGAGGGTTACCTGTGGCTATAAGATGCAAGATGATCTAACAATTTTTAAGCAGTCAGTGATGACTTTTGGATGGGTCACTTTAATTCTTCTGTATGTAGCCTTTCACCCTACAGCATTCTTAACTGGCCTCTAAATGGTGATTCTCAGGGCCGCTGAGAGTGGTAGTTGCAAACACGTTTAAGGGCTAGGTCGGGGAATCATCTTCTATTGGTTAAAGCAGGTCATGAGATTAGCTCATGTTCAAGGGTATGAAACTGCTGAGGGAAATGCCTTTAAGATCCTTAGAACACTTTCGGCAGACTGACAAGATAAATGAGGCATGAATTTAAATCTCTAAGAGGTCTTAAAATTGCATAGGCACAGCCTTGGTGAGATCTTTGTCTGCTGAGGTTATTTTATGTTGAAGATTTTTTTACTACTGGGTAGAATGGAAACAGCCACTTCCAACCCAGTATGCTCTCTAGGCCTTCTATATTTTTTCTAAATTTTAATTGCAAATCATTTCCTTTCTTAGCTCCTTTCCTTCCAATATCTTATATGCAGCTAAATGCACACACTAAAAACTTATCTGCATTCTCAATTTTCTGTCCATAGATGTCCTCGATCATATCCTGTTCATTATGTTTGTTTTCTACCCTCAGTTCCAGAAGTCAGTATTTTTGTTAACTGTTCTTCCATAACATCACATGGATTACCCTTTCTCTAGCCTCCAACAGTACCTTTTCCAGCCATCTTCCCTGTCTTTGCTTATATGTTTCTCACTGCTTTTCCAGGTTCTCTTGTCACCAGTCCTAAAATCAATGGCACAATATTTCAAGATTTTTGTCATAGTAGCTCCTAACTTCCAGGTACATAACTATTAACTATTGGTATAAACAAAGCAAACCAAAACTCAGAGGCATAAACTACAAATATTTATCATTTATCATCAGTCTCTGGGTTGGCAAGTGATCCCTATGCTGACTTACTTGGGTAACCTCGATGGATGCTGGAAGATAAACTGGGCTATGTATGGGAGAAAAAATAATTTTTCACCTCCCCTTCTGAGTTATCACTGAGTCTGTAACAAAAGACAGATTAACAAGAGAAAAAAATGGATATAAGATTACGAAAATTTGTACATCATGAATACATGGAAGTACTCCGGAAAAAAATGAATAATTTAGGCTTACATATCATTAACTCTTGTCCATGACTAAGTAGACTTGAGTTACGGCCATGAGTTACACGAGTAATGGCCATGGCACCACCAATGTGATGGACATGAGTTTGAGTAGACTCCAGGAGTTGGTGATGGTCAGGGAAACCTGGTGTGCAACAGTCCATAGGGTCACAAAGAGTCAGACAAGACTGAGTGACTGAATTGACTGATCATTTTAAGAGATAAAGGAAAGGAAATAGGTAGTCCTATTCAGTCAGTCAGTCAGTTCAGTCACTCAGTCGTGTCCAACTCTTTGGAATCCCACGAATCGCAGCACGCCAGGCCTCCCTGTCCATCACCAACTCCCAGAGTTCACTCAGATTCACATCCATCGGGTCAGTGATGCCATCCAGCCTTTTCATCCTCTGTTTTCCCCTTCTCCTCCTGCCCACAATCCCTCCCAGCATCAGGGTCTTTTCCAATGAATCAACTCTTTGCATGAGGTGGCCAAAGTACTGGAGTTTCAGCTTCAGCATCATTCCTTCCAAAGAAATCCCGGGGCTGATCTTCTTCAGATTGGACTGGTTGGATGTCCTTGCAGTCCAAGGGACTCTCAAGAGTCTTCTTCAACACCACAGTTCAAAAGCATCAATTCTTTGGCGCTCAGCCTTCTTCCCAGTCCAACTGTCACATCCATACATGACTACTGGAAAAACCATAGCCTTGACTAGACGGACCTTAGTCGGCAAAATAATGTCTCTGCTTTTGAATTTGCTATCTATGTTGGTCATAACTTTTCTTCCAAGGAGTAAACATCTTCTTCATGACCTGGATAATCACGATGGTGTGATCACTCATCTAGAGCCAGACATTCTGGAATGTGAAGTCAAGTGGGCCTTAGGAAGCATCACTACGAACAAAGCTAGTGGAGGTGATGGAATTCCAGTTGAGCTATTTCAAATCCTGAAAGATGATGCTGTGAAAGTGCTGCACTAAATATGCCAGCAAATGTGGAAAACTCAGCAGTAGCCACAGGACTGGAAAAGGTCAGTTTTCATTCCAATCCCAAAGAAAGGCAATGCCAAAGAATGCTCAAACTACCACACAATTGAACTCATCTCACATGCTACTAAAGTAATGCTCAAAATTCTCCAAGCCAGGCTTCAGCAATATGTGAACTGTGAATTTCCTGATGTTCAAGCTGGTTTTAGAAAAGGCAGAGGAACTACAGATCAAATTGCCAACATCTGCTGGATCATGGAAAAAGCAAGAGAGTTCCAGAAAAATATCTATTTCTGCTTTGTTGACTATGCCAAAACCTTTGACTGTGTGGATCACAATAAACTGTGGAAAATTCTGAAAGAGATGGGAATACCAGACCACCTGACCTGCCTCTTGAGAAACCTATATGCAGGTCAGGAAGCAACAGTAGAACTGGACATGGAACAACAGACTGGTTCCAAATAGGAAAAGGAATACATCAAGGCTGTATATTGTCACCCTGTTTATTTAACTTCTATGCAGAGTATATCATGAGAAATGCTGGACTGGAAGAAACACAAGCTGGAATCAAGATTGTCGGGAGAAATATCAATAACCTCAGATATGCAGATGACACCACCCTTATGGCAGAAAGTGAAGAGGAACTAAAAAGCCTCTTGATGAAAGTGAAAGAGGAGAATGAAAAAGTTGGGTTAAAGGTCAACATTCAGAAAACGAAGATCATGGCATCCGGTCCCATCACTTCATGGGAAATAGATGGGGAAACAGTGAAAACAGTAGTCCTCTTAGGGGAGAGTAAATGACCTTTTTGAAATATAAACAGACCCTTAAAAGAACAGATGGAAGATATGATAGTTTGTGACAGTTTAATGGTGCAGACTTCTAGTCTCCTCTTGTGTGATAAGAAGCAATTTCTCCTGGTCGATGAAACTCCCAGGCAGGGCATTTATGACAATTGAACTCCTTTTAAAACATGTGTTTAGACAAATAAAAGGAGTTTGGAATAAGTCTATCTCTGAATTTGCTGTTTTTCAAGTGCCTGGAGTTCAAATAATCAATACACCAAAGTGTGTATTTGGGGGTGGCTTTTTCGGCTACCCTTCATTTGTAAGGTACAAGATGGCCTCACTCAATCTGAAAGCTGGTGCTGTCTCTCATTGGTGACAACTTACTTCTTCCAGTTGTCTCTTGCTTTTCATTGGGCTAGACCATTTCCCTTACACGATGGTCTTAGAGCAGCAATTTAATAGAGAAACGGCAAATACTACAAATCCTATTGAGGCCATAGCTGCTGAACTCACACAACATAATTTCCAGCACATTTTATGGGTTAAAAGGTGCCACAAGGCCAGCCAATAATCAAGACATGAGAAACAGTACTTCATCTCTTGATACTAGTTGCTACATAGAATTTATGGTCTTATTTAGTCTATCATACAGATGAATAAAATAAATGTTTAGAAGCATAGCATTCTCACTATGTTTAATTTTTAAATTGTAAATACTAAAAAAAGAAAAGATAAGGATAATTTTATATTTATCTATGACAAATCTAGGTAGTGTATTAAAAAGGAGAAACATCACTTTCTCGACAAAGGTCCATACAGTCAAAGCTATGGTTTTTCCAGTGGTCATGCAAGGATGTGAGAATTGGACCATAAAGAAGGCTGAGCACCAAAGATTTGATGCTTTTGAACTGTGGTGCTGGAGAAGACTCTTGAGAATCCCATGGACTGCAAGAAGGTCAAGCCAGTCAATTCTAAAGGAAATCAACCCTGAATATTCATTGGAAGACTGATGCTGAAGCTGAAGCTCTGATACTTTGACCACCTGATGCAAAGAGCTGACTCTTTGGAAAAGACTGATGCTGGGAAAGATTGAAGGCCAAAGAGAAGGAGGTGGAGGAAGATTAGATGGTTAGATACCGTCACCAACTCAGTGGACATGAATTTGAGCAAAATTCATGACAGTGGAGGACAGAGCAGCCTGGTGTGCTACAGTCAATGGGGTTGCAAAGAGTCAGACCCAATTTACTGACTGAACAACAACAGTCTTTTAAAGAAATAAAAATGCATAGTTATCTTCTGAAAAAGAAGAAAACAATTTCTGCACATTAATGATGTTTTTCTTTATTTTTTGTGAATTATTTGACAATATTTTGGTTTTAATTTTCTCGAACAACTGTGCATTCCAAAGGTAAAAATGAAAATGGTAATTAGAAGTTTCCTGGCTTGGAGTGTTCTGCTTTTCACAACAAACCTGAGAAAGAACCTATATATATATATATATATATGTATATGTATATATATATATATATATAGAGATAGATAGAATTCTTCATAAAACAGCTTCCATTAGTGCTGCTGAAAACACAGTATGGATGGATGAGTTGGAGATGTCACAAAAAATATTTGGCTTATGTACATGCAATTAAATTTATTATTGTTGTTTAGTATAAGGAAACTTAAAATTCAGTTGACATTCTATTATATATATGGCTAAAACATGTTTTTATTTTCTTCTCTGCATATAAAGTCATTATAATTTTTACATATTTTATCTTAATGTGAACTTTTTTGCAATTTGGTTTTATTTTGTTCAATATTCTGTTTGTGAAGTTTCAACAAATCGACATGGGTTGACGCCAACTTGTGTAACTATTTTAAAGTGTCTCATCTTATATATTTCAAATGGTTTATCCATTCTTTTACTCATGTTTAGAATTTTACTGTTTTATGCAACTCTGTTCTAAATAGCTTTATATCTCCTTAGGTATACGGGAAAAATTGTGTCTAACAGTGTAAATGGAATTATGAGAGGGGAGTATATTCAAGTATTCCACAAATTGCCAAATTGTTCCCCAAAATGGTTGTGACAAGTTATCTCCCACTCTTCCAAAAAGTAGAGCTGTCTAATGGGATCCACATCTCCCAGCATATAATATTGCTAGGTATTTTCACTTTTAATTTAAAGGGTGAAAATACATCCAAAAAAGATGTCCTTTTCATTATAGGGGACTGGAATGCAAAAGTAGGAAGTCAAGAAACACCTGGAGTAACAAGCAGATTTGGCCTTGGAGTACAGAATGAAGCAGGGCAAAGGCTAATAGAGTTTTGCCAAGAGAATACACTGGTCATAGCAAATACCCTCTTCCAACAACACAAGAGAAGACTCTACACATGGACATCACCAGATGGTCAACATCGAAATCAGATTGATTATATTCTTGGCAGCCAAAAATGGAGAAGCTCTATACAGTCAGCAAAAACAAGACTGGGAGCTGACTGTGGCTCAGATCATGAATGCCTTATTGCTGAATTCAGACTTAAATTGAAGAAAGTGGAGAAAACCACTAGACCATTCAGGTATGAGCTAAGTCAAATTCCTTATGATTATACAATGGAAGTGAAAGATAGATTTAAGGAACTATATCAGATAGACAAGGTGCTTGATGAACTATGTAAGGAGGTTCATGACATTGTACAGGAGACAGGGAGCAAGAACGTCCCCAAGAAAAAGAAATGCAAAAAGGAAAATGGCTGTCTGAGGAGGCCTTACAAATAACTGTGAAAAGAAGAGAAGTGAAAAGCAAAGGAGAAAAGGAAAGATATACCCATTTGAGTGCAGAGTTCCAAATAATAGCAAGGAGAGATAAGAAAGCTTTCCTCAGTGATCAATGCAAAGAAATAGAGGAAAACAACAGAATGGTAAGGACTACAGATCTTTTCAAGAAAATTAGAGACACCAAGGAAACATTTCATGCAAAGATGGGCTCAATAAAGGACAGATTGCATGGACCTAACAGAAGCAGAACATATTAGGAAGAGTTGCCAAGAATACACAGAAACTCTAAAATAGGATCATCATGACCCAAACAATCACGATGGTATGATCACTCACCTGGAGCCAGACATCCTGGAATGTGAAGTCAAGTGGGCCTTAGGAAGCATCACTACGAACAAAGCTAGTGGAGGTGATGGAATTCCAGTTGAGCTATTTCAAATCCTGAAAGATGATGCTGTGAAAGTGCTGCATTCAATATGTCAGCAAATTTGGAAAACTCAGCAGTGGCCACAGGATTGTAAAAGGTCAGTTTTTAGTCCAATCCCAAAGAAAGGAAATGCAAAGGAATGCTCAAACTACCACACAATTGCACTTATCTCACATGCTAGTAAAGTAATGCTCAAAATTCTCCAAGCCAGGCTTCAGCAATACATGAAACAAGAATGTCCAGATGTTTAAGGTGATTTTAGAAAAGGCAGAGGAACCAGAGATCAAATTGCCAACATTTGCTGGATCATGGAAAAAGCTAGAGAGTTCCAGGAAAAAAATCTATTTCTGCTTTATTGACTATGCCAAAGCCTTTGATTGTGTGGATTACAACAAACTGTGGAAAATTCTGAAAGAGATGGGAATACCAGACCACCTAACCTGCCTCTTGAGAACTTGCATGCAGGTCAAGAAGCAACAGTGAGAACTGGACATAGCACAACAGACTAGTTCCAGTAGGAAAAGGAGTATGTCAAAGCTGTATATTGTTACCTTGCGTATTTAACTTATATGGAGAGGAATCATGAGAAATGCTGGGCTGGAAGAAGCACAAGCTGGAAACAAGATTGCCGGAAGAAATGTCAATAACCTCAGATATGCAGATGACACCCTTATGGCAGAAAGTGAAGAAAGTGAAAGAGGAGAGTGAAAAAGTTGGCTTAAAGCTCAACATTCAGAAAACTAAGATCATCACATCCTGTCCCATCACTTCATGGCAAATAAATGGGGAAACAGTGGAAACAGTGGCTGACTTTATTTTGGGGGGCTCCAAAATCACTGCAGATGATGATTACAGCCATGAAATTAAAAGATGCTTGCTCTTTGGAAGGAAAGTTATGGCTAACTTAGACAGCATATTAAAAAGAAGAGACATTACTTTGTTAACAAAGGTCTGTCTAGTCAAGGCTGTGGTTTTTCCAGTAGTTATGTATGGATGTGAGAGTTGGACTATAAAGAAAGCTGAGCATCAAAGAATTGATGCCTTTGAACTGTGATGTTGGAGAAGACTCTTGAGAGTCCCTTGAACTGCAAGGAGATCCAACCAGTCCATCTAAGGGAGATCAGTGGGTGTTCATTGGAAGGTCTGATGTTTAAGCTGAAATGCCTATACTTTGGCCACCTGATGCGAAGAGCTGACTCATTGTAAAAGATCCTGATGCTGGGAAAGATTGAGGGCAGGAAGAGAAGAGGATGATAGAGGCTGAGATGGTTGGATGGTGTCACCGACTCAGTGGACATGAGTTTAGGTAGGCTCCAGGAGTTGGTGTTGGACAGGGACGCCAGGTGTGTTTCAGCTCATGGGGTGGCAAAGAGTCAGACATGACTGAGCAAGTGAACTGAACTGAGAGATCTGCTGAATCCAAGTCTTTGTGTTGGACATCTGGAATGTATTTTTTAAATCTTTCATGTGATTTTGAAGACCAGATATGTTGTTGAAACACTGAGCTAGAAAGTTGAGCTGTAAATGGCATTCTTGGTATGGGAATAGGACAGGGAAGATGTGGAAGTGTGACTACTCTGAGCCTGCTTTGGAAATTGCAAGCAGATCAGGATGGCCATCATAAAGAGTATAAGTGGGAACATGGTAGGAGAAAAGACTGAAAGTGAAGTAGAAACACAGATGGGGAATGCAACTAGTAAAGAGTAAGATATATGAGTTTTTCAATGAATACTTGTTGAATAATGGCTAAATCAATGAATGAATGAGTCATTACAACTTTATATGTCTTGGTTAGAGTTGATGTCTGTCTTGACATTTATGAAGAACCAATGACAGATTTTGAGCCAGGAAGTGGAAACTGAGATTAAATTAACACAAATGAAATGTTATTCTAAAGTGACAAAGAAGCTCATGCATTTTGAAGATTTTTTTAGAGCTGTGATGGTATACTCATAAGAGACAGTTTTCCTAATTCTGATTAATCTTTTATTTAGGGTGCTTAAACTCAGTGCAACTGCTTATAAAATTTCACTAAACCCATTAAAAGAAGACACAATTCAATCCTGACACAGAAAGAACTGACTGTCCTATTTTCCACCTATTGTGAGAAACATGACATGCACCACAGGGGGAAAATAATCACCTTAATTTTCTGTCATTGTAATGAATAATTTAAACATAAATGATATTCTGAATATTTTATTTCATAATGGAGCATATCATCTCTTTTTGATTTTGACAGCATGCTCTTTTATTTTTTTCCCAATTCAATTTTTGGAATGCTGTACCTTGGGAGAGCACTTGGCTGATTACAAAAATAGAGTAAAAATCCTCCTAGTCCTCCATGAATAACAAGTAGAATAGAAAATAGGAAGAAAAATAAAGAGAAGGAAAAGTGGGAATCCCAGTCACTCTGAGCTTTAATTAATTTTTGTAATGCTCCTCCAGGGCTTTGGTGTGAAGGAGCAGCTTAAAGGCCTGGATATGTGATTTAGTTATTTGGAGTGTCTCTCCTCCCCTGGGATGGATGCCACTTTAAGGATGCCAAAGAAAGAAGCCCAAGAGAACAGATGCCCAGGAGGAGTATGAAATTAACTTAGGATCAACAAGTAAATGAAGGACTAGGGGAACTTGGCCCTGCAAACCAACTAGGACTGAACCCAGAGGAGTAGATATTGTCATTAACAAACCCTTGATTATCTTCAAGCTAACTATTGCCTGGGAAGATAGGTTACCATTAGTATCCACCCTCTATTTTAAAGATTAGCTCCAAACTTCTTATTAAGGTATGAAAGGGCTTACTTAATCTGGCTTCAGACTCTCTCCTTCAGACCTCACTTCATTTCTTGCCCCTCTGTTCTCATAAAGCTTTACTATGTGTCCTGCTGTAACACTATCTGCCTCTAGCTCCTATGTCTTTTTATGTGCTCTTCCCTTTGCCTGGGGAACATTTTTCTCTATTTTCTTTCTCACTGGGACAGTAGTTACCTGTTTCTCAAAATTTATCTCAGTCTTAATTTATACCAAGATCCCTTGGATGCCCTTCTACAAGTTCCCACAGAACTCTCGGCTCTGTGCAGAACATTTTATTCAATTTGTTTAATTAAACAAGGGATTCAAAAACAAAGACTCTCCAATCTATTCTAAACTTGGAATAATCAGTTCAGTGCCTTTAGAGGGAAGAGAGTGGGTACACTAGTGGAGGTTCAGGTGTGATAAACAGAAAATAGTGGAGAGTTATATGCATTTAGATATGGCACATCCCTCAGGGAAAGCTTTGATATTCAGGTTTTTGTTTTTTTTTTTATAGCTTTCCTTGACAAACAATATATATACCTATGGCTGATTTATGTTGATGTTTGACAGAAAACAACACAATTCTGTAAAGCAATTACCCTTAAATTAAAAACTAAATACATTTTTTAAAAAATGAAAAAAAGCAAAATGTATTTGTAAACCAAATAAGCTTGTTTTACAACTACAATCTTGAGATCACATATCATATTTTACTTTGAGTTACTTTTATAACATAAAACTGGCCATAAGAGAGGTTTATAAATACTGACTAATTGAAAAAAATGACTGACTGAATGAATGGAATTATTCCTTATTTCTAGTAGTCCCAACTTTTTGGTCCTTCTTATAGACACTTCAGTTAGCTGACACACTGGGAAGTGACAACAGATGGAGAAAGTAAATGAGGGATGACTTTTAAGTATTTAGTCCCAGATAGGCATAAGTTTAGCATGTTGGATGTACAAGTTACAAATCTTGAAGTTTTTAACTAGAATGAGACTTTAAAAATATTCATTTCTAGGCTGAAAAAATAATATAAGAGAATCTCTAGCTAAGAAATAATTAATATTGGTTAAGGTAGCTTCTGTTTTTTAGGATACTATTCATATTTCATGTACTAAAAAGTCAACATTTTGGAAAAGTCAACACAGTCTTGACTCTGTCCAGTTCATCTGTATCCAAACTATTTATTTGGAAGATTTTGTATAGTCAATAAAATAAATAGAAAACTGTAACTAAAATACTTATTTTTTGAAGTATTAAATTCTGACTGTATGCTGTTGCCTGAAGGACATTCTGAGCTGAGGTGTGCTCTGATTATTATAATGGAAAATTAGCAAATATTAAAGGAGTGTTAACTTTATATTCCAAAAAAAAAGTACAAGGTCTACTTCTGAGGCCAACCAAAGGATTAAGAGAATAGAAAATTGAATATTCCTCAATATGTGAGTCATTGTTATTTAATGCCATGTCTTTTGTTGTCAATTTCAGATACAGCCAAGAATATACATCCCACATTTTGAAAATACAAGGGCTAGGTGAAAACCACTGACCTGATTTAGTATAACCAAATTAGGTTCCTAGACCTGATTTCAATGTGTGTGTGTGTGTGTGTGTGTGCGCACGCGCGCATGTATGTAGGCTCTCCCAAACCAACAGGCAATTCTTAGGCACAAGCTGCATATCCTACAGCTCAAATCAATTCTGACACTATCTCTCAGTGTTAGCATTTGGTTCTACAGATTGAGGGTTCAGTCCTTTAAGACTGAACTCCATCAGCTTCAGATGCCAGTTGCAAGACCATGTTGCTACCTGTACTTCTGACCATTGCCTATAAATCAGAGGTCCTCACACCCTCTTCCTTAGGTTTGACTAATATACTAGAGTGGCTCATAACTCAGAGAAAGATCACCAGTTTAGAATAAAAGTATATTATTCAAGAACACTCAGGTGAAAGAAAGGCACAGGGCAAGGCATGGGAAAAGACACGGATCTTCCATGCCCTCTGCAGAAGCCACTCTCCCAGTCCCTCTAAATGTTCACCAGCCTGGAAGCTCCCTAAACCCTGTCTTCATGGGGGTTTCATTACATAATCACCACTGATTAAACCATTGCCTATTGACAATTAACTCAACCTCCAGGCCCTCTCCTTTCTCTAGCTATCTGGGGCTGGAACTGAAAGTTGCTTCTCCTGGGAAGGAGCCCCCTTTCAAAGGTGTTTTTCAAAAGTCACCTGGCTAACATAAAGTGCTACAGAAAAATGTGCCACAAACACCTTTATCAGGTTGACGCTTCAGCAACTCCTAGGTTTGGGGAACTGTGAGCCAGGAACTGTGAATGAAGACCAAATATATATTTCTTAAAAAATGATATTGCAATGCCATTTACCCTTCTTTAGTTTCATTATCTTGGCTCTAATCTTCCCTTTTCTGAGACAGGGATATCACTGTTGAGAAAGAAAGTAAGAGCATGGTATCATCCAGCTGAATCTGGGGTGTTTTCTTAATTCCTTCCTAAGGAGTGTCCATGCACACACGAAAATCGACAGGTTGAAGTAACTGTCAATAGACGGAGAGGGAGAAGTTCTAGAAAGAGGATTTATACCTCCCTTACCCTTTCATAATGTGGATTTTTAACTTTCAATTTAAAGTTTTTTTCTCATTATTTTCTTTTGAAGCTCTACAGGTGGTCTTTTTTAAGCAATCTGCTGAAAGCATGTTTGGCCTGTCCACCAGTCCATGGTCAACTGAAGCTATTTTCAAGGTTAGCAATTGAACTAACTCAAGGACTTAATGAAATAAATAAAGCTGGCAATTGGCTCTACAGTCAGTAATACTAGAGAACTGTGCTAGGATGCATCAAGTCCAAGGAAATGAGATAGTTTTACCTAGAACACATTTCCCTCAGACTATTTACTGCTTTTTGGTTACTGGATTGTAGTCGGCTCTTCATGTTCTTTTTAACAGTGCTTTGGAGGTAAGAAAATCCTGGCAGCAAAAGGAAAATGGTGTAAATTGGATTAAGCCTGATGAAACGCTTGATAGATGCAAGGTCTTATAAGCCCCATGAGGGAAAAAAGTAGTCATCAAGAAGTGACATTGTTTACTCAAAGCAGTTTGCCATTGTTTGTGTGCCAGTTGCTCAGTCCTGTGTGACTTTTTGGGACACCATGGACTATAACCCGCAAGGCTCCTCTGTCCGTGGGATTTTTCAGGCAAGAATACTGGAGTGGGCTGCCATTCCCTTCTCCAGGGGATGGAGAATTCCTGCCATTCCTGGTCAGGATGGAATTCCTGACCCAGGGATTGAACCCAGGTTTCCTGCACTGCAGGCAGATTCTTTATAGTCTGAGCCACCCGGGAAGCCCAAGTTGCCATTAGCTGACAATAATCAATTTTTCATTTTTAGATGTTTGATAGACACAGAGGGTCAGAGCAGATTTTAGCTTTGTCATTTAACCCTTACTCATAAAGCCACCATAAATGCATTGCTATCACTGCACCAAGCACTTAACACCACAGAGGTTTTTTTGTTTGTTTGTTTTTTTCCTTGCAAAGCTCTGAACACAATGAATTTTTAAAGAAGGTGTGTATCTTTTAATAACTCGGACTTCTTAGCCAAGTGTTGTGAGCTCAGGCTTGGAGCTAGATACCTCAACACTGTCATCTACTAAGTCTCTCACTATTCTTATAAACATTTTAGAATTTTCACGTATATCATAAAAGATGTCATTTGTTTGCCACAATTTACTATGTCATTCTCAAAAAGTTTTTTTTTTTTTTTATGTTCCCCTCAAGTTATTTCAGTGATAAGTGATTGAGAGTTCTTATACTCAGAGATCTTTAATGCATTCTCATTACCTGAAAGTCTGGGTTAAAGTTCAGGGAGAAATTTCAAATTTGAGTTATAAGATACACTGTTTTCGGAGAAGGCAATGGCACCCCAATCTAGTACTCTTGCTTGGAGAATCCCAGGGACAGGGGAGCAAGCCTGGTGGGCTGCCATCTATGGGGTCGCACAGAGTTGGACACAACTTAAGTGACTTAGCAGCAGCAGCAGCATACACTGTTTTTAATGAATTGCATCTTTGATATGACTCTTTTTTCATTTTGAAAACACTATACTTTTTCCCAAATATTATTCCAAATACATGTTTTACAGGCCACTATGAGCCAGAACCAATCTATGGAAGAAAGCATTTTGACAGACACTGGAAATAATTTTAATAGAAAAAAAAAAAACCTGACATTTATCTAGATGTGGCCATGTTCCACAGGACGATTTCAGCATCCAAAGTTCAAAGACAAGATGACTGTGGCTTTTCTTGCCACTCAAAATATTAACAATCTTCCTTTAGAGCCCACTCTTAATTGTTAGTTTGTGTGTCAATAGATGGTACATTGACCTTTAGAAGGACTCCAATGGACAAGGGAGTTTGGGTGTCAAGCATCAGAATTAATTCAACTTAAGAACAAACTGGCTTTGACCCCAACCAAAGCCAAAATTCAGCCAGAGGCCCATTAGAAATAAATATAAATTGTAGTATCACTTTTACAAGGTTGTGCCACTTAAGACTATTAAACCTAATAATTGAAAAAGAAATAACTGGAATAAAAGGTTTCTTTAAAAATGTATCTTGTAAATATAAGCCCTCATTGCTTTTTCTTTTTAAGAAGGTAGTTTCATAATTTTCTTAAAAATAATTTTTCACTCTTGTTACATATCAGGTATTAAGTCTAAAGTTATATTTTTGATAGAGAAATTTTCTATACCTTAAGCTGAAATAATTTATAAATTATATAAGATATCATATCAAAGATGCAATTCATTAAGGCAGCTGATAACACACTGTCTGATGTAAAAGTCTTTCTTCAAGTCCTTACATTCAAGTTTGAGTTTTTAGTTCTTTTAAATCCTTACTATAAATGTTCAAGAGGCCTAAGATTCCACCTTAATGCCAAAATTTTAAGGCCATACCTTATATTTCCATAATTTAAATTACATTAAAGGAGCTCAGAGTATTATATTTACCCACAATAACTGTTTTAGTACACACTCAAATCTCTCAAAGTTTACCTAGTGATTCCTTTGAGCACAACATATCATGTCTGGATGGTAGAGACAAGCTAAAGTCAGAGACCAAGAATATTTTTTCTGAAGTATATCTTTGCTCTCTCTTTATAGACAAAAGCACTGTCCAAATGAAATTGCACTTAGAAATGTATGTGTGTGTGTGTGTGTGTGTGTGTGTGTGCATGCTTGCATCTATGTATTTGAGTACATGCATGGATCTCTATTGTTTCTGAGGGGAAGCATTTCTCCTCTCTGGGACACCTTAGTTGTAGGTGTTCAAAGTATTTTCAGGAGATCTGGCTTCACTAAACTTAATATCCTCTACTGTCAACTCTGGGGAAATAAGGTTTAGCCTTAGGACTTTTAAACATACAGGAAATATGGCAAAACATAATGATTTTTGCAGTAAATGATTACTAGCTCAAGTAGAACTAACAGGACTGAAAGCTGATGTTATTTATGGCACTTAAAGTATTTTTCATATTTCTTTTCAATGTTTTGATATATGCTAAATAAATATTTAATAAATGAATGCTCAAAGTCCTTCAGGAAGCATTACGGCTTTCGTTATCAAAGATGACATTATAACTCATTATCACTGAGCCTCTTTCCTAAAAGTAACTTTCAGGCAATAGGTGGCTTTTCCTTATGTGTATTATACCACAGAATAGATGCTTTAAAACCAATATATTCTAAAAACAATCTCTAAAAGTAATTCTAAAAACCAATCTCTCCATATCATTAATGTTTATATTTCACACTGGACTTCAGCAGTGAGAATAATTTGAAAATATCTATTTAAAAGCAAGAAAAAAACCCACATCAACCTCAAAAATTTATATGCCACAGATGTTTACAATGAGCTATTACCAGAGAAATTAATAAGGGTTGATTTTTACCCAAATTTCAAGAGAGCTCAAATTATATAACACTACAGACCACATCAATATAATGGTTTTGCTTTCAGTGTTCAAGTTGTGTCCTAAAAGACTGATTTGCCACTATAATTACTACTGCCATTCTGTTCATCATTACTCGTTTTCTAGATTTGGCAGTCTTACCCTGTGTAGGGTTTAAACAAGGTAAGAGTCACTGTTGAACATGGATTTATGGCTTCAAAAGAATGAATGTGTATAATGGAAGTAAGAAGTGAAGTACTCCAGAGACAGGATAATGCAACAGAGTTGAATACTATGCTATATATGTATTTTAGAGGTAATCTGACCATTTATTATATTAGTGAGAGCAAAGGATCCATAAAAAATATCTGACTTGCTCAAGATCACAAAGTTGGTTGTTTCAGGAAGTGTTAAAACTGAGTATCTTTTGCTAATAAGACTCCTTTCCATTAAAACAGTAAGATGACCATTTTTTACTGTAGTCATCTACCAAAAATTGGGCTTCCCTGGAGGCTTGGTAAAGAATCCATCTGCCAGTGCAGAAGACACAGATTCTATGCCTGGTACAGGAAGAGCCCCTGGAGAAGAAAATGGCAACCCATTCCGACATTCTTGCCTAAGAACCCCATAGACAGAGAAGCCTGGCGTGCTACAGTCCACGAGTTCAAAAGGAGCTAACTAAGCGACTGAGCCACAGTATGTCACATAAAAGAAAATCTACAATATTTCTGGTGGGTCTCAGGAAGAGTTTATAAGACTGTGAAATTTTAGGTAGAATGTATTATTCACACAGAAGGGGGGAAAATTCATCCAGGAGTTTGAAAAGAAGTAAACCTCAAAAAACCCCATCAATTTTAAACAAATAATAATTTCTTCTACTTAAATTCACATTCAGTTCAAATGGACTTATTTTTCTTTAATAAAGTATTCTTGCATTTTCCTAAATGAAATGATGTGTAGGACATAACATAGCATAATATATTATATAGCTTCAAAACAATATATTATGGGTTATATGGGGAGAGGGCAGGGGATGTAGGGAAAAATTGGTGATGGATACATGTAAACCTATTATAACATTCTCATTCATAACAATGCAAATGTCTTCAGAATAATAAATTAAGATATATAGTACTCCATCTATTTTAATGTTATCTGGGCTGTTTCTAACCAAACACTAGAGATCTCTGGGGAATCATCTTAGCTTAAGCCATTCCATTGTTGAGCTCATAACACATCTTCCTGACTTTTTTCTCCCATAATGGATCCTTCAGCGTCCATCTCTTAAAAATGCCACCTGACACAGAGACAACATAAATGTCTTCTTATTTTTGGTATTGGTGAGAGAGTCAGTTCCTAGGCAGGTTGATAAGAAATCTGGGGTCCCTGAGGAGGAGAAAGTGGTCTGGGGCTCTCGAGGAGGAAATAAGAGTCTGGAATTCTCAAGGAGGAGGAAAGGACAAATATCTTTTCTTTTTTTTTCCTCTGCATTCCTTAGTCTTAGTCACATAAAACTTTTTATTTCTTTAAGCCCAGAGCTGATGATTACACAACAAAAAACTCAGCTTAAACTCTGTACTAAGAATTATATAACAATTGATCTTGCTTGATGACAGTTTCTCCTTCCTGAAAACCTGACAAATCCTGTTATCTTAAAATGTAAATTGTGGAAGTGAGTCTGGTAAGATCTTTACAACCTTGAGACATTCTTTTGATTTATTGTAATAACTAATTAAAAAAGTATATAGCTTTCTTCCTAAGACTAGTAAGGGGGGCACTCTCCATCCTCCTTCTGATGTCTATGTCAAAAGCTTTCTCTGTGCCTTTTCATACTTTAAAAAACTCTGCTATGCAAAAGCTTTTGAGTGACTAAGCCTGGTCCTTGGTCCCAAAGCTAAGTCTTCTTCAGAGATCACAAATCTGACACCATTCACCATAAGCTATCACTGCTTTTTTTATTTTCCCCCCAGAATTTCCAACTCCAGGGAGAATAAATCACACAAGTTCTACCCCCTGTAAAGATGACTGTGAGATTTGAGAGGTACTGGAGATGAAAGCACTTCCAACGTGTGAGGAGTTAAAAAAATATTACTCGTCATTATGATAAAAATAACCATAATGATGAAGATGTTGGTAACTGCCCTAATTGGTTTTCTTTTTGTTTTATCTCATGCAGATGATATGCAGTTAAAGCTCTTATTAAATCAGTGTGGATGTTGATCAGTTGCTTACAGCAATGTACTAAATCAGTGGAATTCTGATAATGAATTTCATATAAGTTATATGCAAATCTTCATTTGAACATGCTTTGTTACAATTGGAATCAAAACTTCTTTTTTAAAAAAGAAAATACCATTTTACTAGATCTCAAGACTGAATGTGATTCATTTTTGTTTGAAAAATCTTTTATTTAGTCCTTAAATGTTTTGGGGCTTTCCTGGTAGCTCAGATAGGCTTCCTTGATATCTCAGCTGGTAAAGAATCTGCCTGCAATGCAGGAGACCTGGGTTCAATCCCTGGGTTGGGAAGATCCCCTGAAGAAGGGAAAGGTTACCCACTCCAGTTTTCTGACCTAGAGAATTCCATGGACTATACATGTCTCAGATAGTATAGAACCTGCCTGCAATACAGGAGACCCAGGTTCAATCCCTGGGTCAGGAGGATCCCCTGGAGAAGGAAATGGCAACCCACTCCAGTATTCTCGCTTGGAGAATTCCATGGACAGAGGAACCTGGTGGGCTTACAACCCATGGGGTCGCAAAAGAGTCAGACACAACTGAGCGGCTAACATTAAATGTTTTGGGCTAATTAGAAGTTGGAGGCTCTCTATAAAGATCATCATTTATATGAATGAAAAAGGTAAAATGTGTATTTATTCTATTTTCTATTATAATTTTNTTTTTTTTAAGCCTAAATTAAGTAACTGACTGATTCAGTTCACATATAATAGTTACTGCCTAAAAGTTTTTAAAAAGTTAATAGAACTTGTTAGTACTTTGCAGTCTTATATTTTTAAAATATATTTTTAAAACCATACATAAAATATTTTAGTATACAAAAAATAAAACAAACACATTAATGTATTTCATATTTGCATCTCATCTTTAAAAACTAAATACAGCTAACAACAAAAGCCTCTCCAAGCATCCCATTCTTTCACCTTCTCAGAAGTAAGTATAGCATGATATCATCATATACCCTTTCTGTGGACATTTTATACTGTTACCATACATCTCTATACCAGGCATAATCATGTTCTGTTGTTTGTGCTTTAAACTAGTGATTTTGTATCATAAGTAGCACTTTATTTTCTCAGTTTTCCAAAATCATCAGTAAAATCACAATAAAATCAGATGGCAATGCTAGCTAGGCCTAATCATGGTGTGCATTTAGAGAAAAGCTCCTTTTTGTCACCTTTTCATCAAAAACATACTTGAGAATATGAAACAAAAGGTTAATGTAAGCATTCACCGTTTGTAGTACTTATCCAAGCCAAAATTGTAGCTTTCACAATCTAGTAAGCACTCCTTGGCTCTGTCTCCTCTTAAGCAACATAAAGGTGAAAAAGATATGCATTATTGTGAAAAATCATTAGGATCTGATAGGATGCATGTAACCAAGTCAGTGACTTAGCATCGTTAAATTCATTTCTTTATTTATTCTCTGAGTTGGTAAAATGACTGTTTGGGGAGATGTGGATCTGACATCTGTTTCATTCAATTTCATTATATAACTGAAAAAAGGAAAGCAGGGAAATGGGCTTACAAATTTACAAATTGGTAAATGTTCTTTGGAAGTCAGTTATTTGGAATTTGACAGATATATTCACATAGAAACTATATTGTCCATAATGTTTATTATCCATTAGGCACAGAAAAATTTATTTAATTCATATCATGAGTCCAAAGTTTAGGACTCTATTCAAATTATTGAAAGTGTTACCAGAAAGAAAATCAATGCCATATGATATCCAATTTTAGTTTCAGGGCCCACTAAATGGGTCAAAAACTTCTGTCCACAGGCTCTCAGTCTATCAAGCATGAGGTGTAAGAAGTCTCCAGGTACAAACTCTGGTAATGACTGACAACATGTGGGATTAAGAATACAGCAGATAATTTAAGAATTAGCAGCTGAAGTGGTCAACCCTCTGATGAAAGAAGACCTGAGGAAAACATCAAAGAAGAAAGCTTTAAAAGAAAAGGTCTAAGGAATTAGGAGTCTCAGGGACCCCTGATAACAGGTGCCTCCATGTAGACATTGCTTAGCAGTCATCTCCTTTCTCTTATTTCAGTTGCTTTAGGCATTGGCCTAGGATGTTCCCTATTTCATTCATTCACTCTTCCTTCTGACAAATGTTTCTCAATCAGTCTTTCATTGGAGCAAAGAAATCAGTCTGATTATATAGCTCATTTTCAGGGTTAAATTCAAGGGCCATTTGACAAAGTCTTCATGAATGAAAGATTTCAAATTTAGACTTCCACTTTTATCACCAAACAAGTTTTTGCAAACAATCATGAGAACACATTGAAAGGATTGAAAGATGGTATTCATAGAATTTTGTTAAATTTAAGTTTTAAATATACCATTGTATTTATAATATTGTCTTGTACTCCCTTGGTTTTTAATAAACTTGGATCTCAAAAGTATGCTTGAAGACCAGTTCTTTCTTAACTTTGAGAAGACCTGACCACACCTCACCACTCCTAAAAACAAAAAGAATTGCTTCTTTGAACTTTCTTTTTGCAGTAAAAATGTTCATCCTACTCATTTTATTTTTTTGAAAGAAAAACTCCTGGTATGAATGCCATTGCTTCTCCTCCTGCAACTCGGAAACACATCCCTAACTGATGAGGATGTTCCTTCTTGATGAGAATTATGCACTGGTCTCAAGTCTTTCTAAACATAGCCTTCCAAGGAGTCACTAACAATTTATCTGATAGCAAGTAAGGTGAATTATACTTGCGGCTTTCAATGTAATTCCTATGGGTACAATCAAATCAAGAAATTCACTAAATTGAGTTTTTGAGTATACAAAGGACTGAAGATTAATTACATCAAAGAAGAAAAACAGGAATTCTGTCTTCCTAGGACATCACTGCAGATGGTGATTGCAGCCATGAAATTAAAAGATGCTTACTCCTTGGAATGAAAGTTATGACCAACCTAGATAGCATATTCAAAAGCAGAGACATTAGTTTGCCAACAAAGGTCCATCTAGTCAAGGCTATGGTTTTTCCAGTGGTCATGTATAGATGTGAGAGTTGGACTATAAAGAAAGCTGAGCACTGAAGAATTGATGCTTTTGAACTATGGTGTTGGAGAAGACTCTTGAGAGTCCCTTGGACTGCAAGGAGATCCAACCATTCCATCCTAAAGGAGATCAGTCCTGGGTGTTCATTGGAAGGTCTGATGTTGAAGCTGAAACTCCAATACTTTGGCCACCTGATGCGAAGAGCTGACTCATTTGAAAAGACCCTGATGCTGGGAAAGATTGAGGGCAGGAGAAGGGGACAACAGAGGATGAGATGGTTGGATGACTTCACCGACTCAATGGAAATGAGTTTGGGTAAACTCCAGGAGTTGGTGATGGACAGGAAGGCCTGGAGTGCTGCAGCTCATGCGGTGGCAAAGAGTCAGACATGACTGAGAGACTGAACTGAACTGAACTGAAGACATCAAATGAGCCAAATATGAAGGAATTCAAGATGCAGAGAAATGCTAAGGGAATATGAGTGAACTGAAAAAAAAAAAAAAAAACAACTAGTATAGAGCACTGAAGATGCTACCCTGAGAACTTGTAAGTGAGGAGGAGAGGTGTTGCGGATATACTTTTTAGTTTATTTTTATCCTCTCTTATATACTGTCTCCAAATCATCCTGTACTTCCCAAAGTAACATCCTTCAGGACCAGCCCTGTGTAATATTAGGATATTAGGGTTGGTATAAAGGTAGGGGCCACTTAGAAGTAGCAGGCAGAGGAGAAGGAAAAGAAAATCCCAAAGAGCAACAGCAAAGAGAGGAGTGCAATCACTGTGGTCTTGAGAACAATTTTTCATAGTCATTCACACATAAATGGCACATGTTGTTGTTCAGTCACCAAGTCATGTCCAACTCTTCATGACCCCATGAATGACAGAACTCCAGGCTTCCCTGTTCCTCACCATCTCCCAGAATTTGCCCAAGTTCATGTTCATTGAATCAGTGATGCCTTCCAATTATCTCATCCTCTGTCATCCCCTTCTCCTTCTGCCTTCAATCTTTCCCAGCATCAGGGTCATTCCCAATAAGTCAGCTGTTTGTATCAGGGGGCCAAAGTACTGGCGCTTCAGCTTCAGCATCAGTCCTCCCAAAGAGTATTCAGGGTTGATTTCCTTTAATATTGCCTGGTTTGATTGCCTTGCTTTGACACATAGGTGATGTGTCACTTAGATAACACACAGAGGAGGATGAATGCTTGTAGTGCCTCAGAATCCAAATAAGTATAGTGTTCTTTATTGATTGTAATAAATTTCCTAAACATAATCTACTACGTCTATCTTTCTTGCTCTTTCTGAAGTTGAGGAGAGATGCTCTGGGATCATGTAGCATGGTCCCTGGTGGCACGTGTTCATCTTTAAAGGACAGGACAATTCCCTGACACAGAGGGTTCCTTTGGCTGCTTCAGGAATCTGAAAAGTACTCATCATATCTTATGAGCATTGAAATTCCTGGCAGTTTTCACAATTGATAAGATAGGACAATACCACAATATACAAGTAAGTAAAGAGAGAAAAAAAAATCTTTAAAATGTTTCTGTTATTTTTAAAAGATAATTCAAAAATTGAACAGCAAACTTGGGATACTAACTGCTGTTAATAGGTAAAACCCAAACCACAGATGCTTAACACAAATGAAGTTTTATTAGTGGATAGCTTCCTACATGAGTATTCAGGAAACCTGTTTTGTCCATCTTGTGGAACCCCATGTCCATGCTCAACATAGAGTTTCCAAGGTCACTTTGTAGGTCATCTTATTTAGCCTGCCAGAGGGGAAACAATCATTATACATTCACTGAAGAGGTCTTTATGGTCTAAATCTGTAAAATGGTTCATTTTTTTTTTTGAGGCATTCTTGGACTTAGTCATATGAACACAACTAACCACATGATAAGCTGAGAAATGTAAGCTAGTTGCATGTCCAGAAATAAGAGGTAATAGACTTTGGTCTCTTCCATAACCTTGAAGCTGATTTCAAACTTTGGTCAATGGATTGCAAAGATCAGTCCATGGACACTGCAATAAAAGTATTTAGAGAGCCTGTTTAAATATAACTTGACAGGGACAAACCCTGGAAATTCTTATTCAGTAGCTTTGTGCTAAAACCCAGTGAAATATATTATTAAAATTCCCTAGGTGGTTCCACTGACAGACCACTGACAGAATGTGGTCCACTGGAGAAGGGAATGGCAAACCACTTCAATATTCTTGCCTTGAGAACCCCATGAACAGTATGAAAAGGCAAAATGATAGGATACTGAAAGAGGAACTCCCCAGGTCAGTAGGTGCCCAATATGCTACTGGAGATCAGTGGAGAAATAACTCCAAAAAGAATGAAGGGACAGAGCCAAAGCAAAAACAATACCCAGTTGTGGATGTGACTGGTGATAGAAGCAAAGCCAGATGCTATAAAGAGCAATATTGCATAGGAACCTAGAATGTCAGGTCCATGAATCAAGGCAAATTGGAAGTGGTCAAACAGGAGATGGAAAGAGTGAATGTCGACATTCTAGGAATCAGCAAATTAAAATAGATTGGAATGGGTGCATTTAACTCAGATGAACATTCTATCTATTACTGCAGGCAGGAATCCCTTAGAAGAAGTGGAGTAGCCACCATGGTCAACAAAAGAGTCTGAAATGCAGTACTTGTATGCAATCTCAAAAACGACAGAATGATCTCTGTTCGTTTCCAAGGAAAACCATTCAGTATCAGAGTAATCCAAATCTATACCCCAACCAGTAATGCTGAAGAACCTGAAGTTGAATGGTTCTATGAAGACCTATAAGACCTTTTAGAACTGACACCCCAAAAAGATGTGTTTTTCATTATAGGGGACTGGAATGCAAAAGTAAGAAGTCCAAGAAACACCTGGAATAACAGGCAAATTTGGCCTTGGAACACAGAATGAAGCAGGGCAAAGGCTAATAGAGTTTTGCCAAGAGAATACACTGGTCATAGCAAACACCCTCTTCCAAAAACACAAGAGAAGACTCTACACATGGACATTACCAGGTGGTCAACACTGAAATCAGATTGATTATATTATTGGCAGCCAAAGATTGAGAAGCTCTATACAGTCAACAAAAACAAGACCAGAAGCTGACCGTGGCTCAGATCATGAACTCCTTATTGCCAAATTCAGACTTAAATTGAAGAAAGTGGAGAAAACCACTAGACCATTCAGCTATGACCTAAATCAAATCCCTTATGATTATATAATGGAAGTGAGAAATAGATTTAAGGGCCTAGATCTGATAGATAGAGTGCCTGATGAACTATGGACTAAGGTTCATGACATTGTACAGGAGACAGGGATCAAGACCATCCCCATGGAAAAGAAATGAAAAAAAGCAAAATGGCTGCCTGGGGAGGCCTTACAATAGCTGTGAAAAGAAGAGAAGTGAAAAGCAAAGGAGAAAAGGAAAGATATAAGCATCTGAACACAGACTTACAAAGAATTGCAAGAAGAGATAAGAAAGCCTTCCTAAGTGATCAATGCAAAGAAATAGAGGAAAACAACAGAATGGCAAAAACTAGAAATCTCTTTAAAAAAATTAGAAATCTTAAAAATTAGGGCAGAAATATATGCAATAAAATGGACAACATGGAAGAAATGGACAAATTCTTAGAAAAGTACAACTTCCCAAAACTGAACCAGGAAGAAATAGAAAATCTTAACAGACCTGTCACAAGCACGGAAATTGAAACTGTAATCAGAAATCTTTCAGCAAACAAAAGCCCAGGTCCAGATGGTTTCACAGCTGAATTCTACCAAAAATTTAGAGAAGAGCTAACACCTACCCTGCTCAAACTCCTCCAGAAAATTTCAGAGAAAGGTAAATTTCCAAACTCATTCTATGAGGCCACCATCACCCTAATACCAAAACCTGACAAAGATGCCACAAAAAAAAAGATAACTACAGGCCAATATCACTGATGAACATAGATGCAAAAATCCTCAACAAAATTCTAGCAATCAGAATCCAACAACACATTAAAAAGATCATACACCACGACCAAGTGGGCTTTATCCCAGAGATGCAAGGATTCTTCAATATCCACAAATCAATCAATGTAATTCACCACATTAACAAATTGGAAAATAAAAGCCATATGGTTATCTCAATAGATGCAGAGTAAGCCTTTGACAAAATTCAACATCCATTTATGATAAAAACTCTCCAGAAAGCAGGAATAGAAGGAACATACCTCAACATAATAAAAGCTATATATGACAAACCCACAGCAAACATTATCCTCAATGGTGAAAAATTGAAAGCATTTCCCCTAAAGTCAGGAACAAGACAAGGGTGTCCACTTTCACCACTGCTATTCAACATAGTTCTGGAAGTTTTGGAATAGAACAGTTCTGTTCCATAGTTCTGGAACAGCAATGAGAGCAGAAAAAGAAATAAAAGGAATCCAAATTGGAAAAGAAGTAAAACTCTCACTGTTTGCAGATGACATGATCCTCTACATAGAAAACCCTAAAGACTCCACCAGAAAATTACTCTAGCTAATCAATGAATATAGTAAAGTTGCAGGATATAAAATCAACACACAGAAATCTCTTGCATTCCTATACACTAATAATTAGAAAAAGAAATTAAGGAAACAATTCCATTCACCACTGCAATGAAAAGAATAAAATACTTAGGAATATATATACTTAAAGAAACTAAAGACCTATATATAGAAAACTATCAAATACTGGTGAAAGAAATTAAAGAGAACACTAATTGGAGAAATATACCATGTTCATGGATCGGAAAAATTAATATAGTGAAAATGAGTATACTACCGAAAGCAATCTATAGATTCAATAAAATCCCTATCAAGCTACCGGCGATACTTTTCACAGAGCTAGAACAAATAATTTCACAATATGTATGGAAATACAAAAAACCTCGAATAGCCAAAGCAATCTTGAGAAAGAAGAATGGAACTGGAGGAATCAACCTGCCTGACTTCAGGCTCTACTACAAATCCACAGTCATCAAGACAGTATGGTACTGGCACAGAGACAGATATATAGATCCATGGACAAAATAGAAAGCCCAGAGATAAACCCACGCACCTATGGACAACTTATCTTCAACAAAGGAGGCAAGAATATACAATGGATTAAAGACAGTCTCTTTAACAAGTGGTGCTGGGAAAACTGGTCAACCACTTGTAAAAGAATGAAACTGGAACACTTTCTAACACCACATACAAAAATAAACTCAAAATGGATTAAAGATCTAAATGTAAGGCCAGAAACTATAAAACTCCTAGAGGAGAACATAGGCAGAACACTCCGACATAAATCACAGCAGGATCCTCTATGACCCACCTCCCAGAATGCTGGAAATAAAAGCAAAAATTTAAAAATGGGACCCAATTAAAATTAAAAACTTCTGCACAACAAAGGAAACTGTAAGCAAGGTGAAAAAACAGCCTTCAGAATGGGAGAAAATAATAGCAAATGACAAAGAATTAATCTCAAAAATATACAAGCAACTCCTGCAGCTCAATTCCAGAAAAATAAATGACCCAATCAAAAAATGGGCCAAAGAACTTAATAGACATTTCTCCAAAGAAGACATACAGATGGCTAACAAACACATGAAAAGATGATCAACGTCACTCATTATCAGAGAAATGCAAATCAAAATCACAATGAGGTACCACTTCACGCCAGTCAGAATGGCTGCAATCCAAAAGTCTACAAGTAATAAATGCTGGAGAGGGTGTGAAGAAAAGGGGACCCTCTTACACTGTTGGTGGGGATGCAAACTAGTATAGCTACTATAGAGAACAGTGTGGCGATTCCTTAAAAAACTGGAAATAGAACTGCCTTATGACCCAGCAATCCCACTGCTGGGCATATACACTGAGGAAACCAGAATTGAAAGAGACACGTGTACCCCAATGTTCATTGCAGCACTGTTTATAATAGCCAGGACATGGAAGCAACCTAGATGTCCATCAGCAGATGAATGGATAAGAAAGCTGTGGTACATATACACGATGGAGTATTACTCAGCCCTTAAAAAGAATACATTTGAATCAGTTTTAATGAGGTGGATGAAACTGGAGCCGATTATACAGAGTGAAGTAAGCCAGAAAGAAAAACACCAATACAATATACTAATGCATATATATGGAATTTACAAAGATGGTAACGATAACCTTGTATGCAAGACAGCAAAAGAGACACAGATGTATGAACAGTCTTTTGCACTCTGTGGGAGAGGGAGAGGGTAGGATGATTTGGGAGAATGGCATTGAAACATGTATAATATCATTTAAGAAATGAATCACCAGTCTAGGTTCAATGCAGGATACAGGATGCTTGGGGCTGGTGTACTGGGATGACCCAGAGGGATGGTATGGAAGGGAGGTGGGAGGGAGTTTCAGGATTCGGAACACGTGTACACCTGTGGTAGATTCATGTTAATGTATGGCAAAAACCAAACCAATATTGTAAAGTAAAAATAAATAAATAAATAAATAAAATAAAATATGAAAAAATAAACATAAAAAAAAAGAAAATTAGAGATACCTAGGGAACATTTCATGCAAAGATGGGCTCGATAAAGGATAGAGNGAAAAAATAAACATAAAAAAAAAGAAAATTAGAGATACCTAGGGAACATTTCATGCAAAGATGGGCTCGATAAAGGATAGAGATGGTATGGACCTAACAGAAGCAGAAGATATTAAGAGGTGGCAAGAATACGCAGAAGATATTAAGAGGTGGCAAGAAGAACTGTACAAAAAAGATCTTCATGACCCAGATAATCATGATGATGTGATCACTCACCTAGAGCCAGACATTCTGGAATGTGAAGTCAAGTGGTCCTTAGAAAGCATCACTAGGAACAAAGCTAGTGGAGGTGATGGAATTCCAGTTGAGCTCTTTCAAATCCTGAAAGATGATGCCGTAAAAGTACTAACTCAATATGCCATCACATTTGGAAAACTCAGCTGTGGCCACAGGACTGGAAAAGGTCAGTTTTCATTTCAATCCCAAAAAAAGCAATACCAAAGAATGCTCAAACTACTGCACAATTACAGTCATCTCACATGCTAGTAAACTAATGCTCAAAATTCTCCAAGCCAGGCTTCAGCAATACGTGAACTGTGCACTTCCAGGTGTTCAAGCTGGTTTTACAAAAGGCAGAAGAACCAGAGATCAAATTGCCAACATCTGCTGGATCATGGAAAAAGCAAAAGAGTTCCAGAGAAACATCTATTTCTACTTTATTGACTATGCCAAAGCCTTTGACTGTGTGGATCACAATAAACTGTGGAAAATTCTGAAAGAAATGGGAATACCAGACCACCTGACCTGCCTCTTGAGTAATCTATATGCAGGTCAGGAAGCAACAGTTAGAACTGGACATGGAACAGACTGGTTCCAAATAGGAAAAGGAGTACGTCAAGGCTGTATATTGTCACCCTGCTTATTTAACTTATATGCAGAGTACATCGTGAGAAACACTGGGCTGGAAGAAGCACAAGCTGGAATCAAGGTTGCCAGGAGATATATCAATAACCTCAGATATGCAAATGACACCACCCTTATGGCAGAAAGTGAAGAGGAACTAAAAAGCCCTTTGATGAAAGTGAAAGTGGAGAGTGAAAAAGTTGGCGTAAAGCTCAACATTCAGAAAACAAAGATCATGTCATCCGGTCCCATCACTTCATGGAAAATAAATGGGGAAACAGTGGAAACAGTGTCAGACTTTATTTTGGGGGGCTCCAAAATCACTGCAGATGGTGACTGCATCCATGAAATTAAAAGACGCTTACTCCTTGGAAGAAAAGTTATGACCAAACTAGATAGCATATTGAAAAGCAGAGGCATTACTTTGCCAACAAAAGTCCTTCTAGTCAAGGCTATGGTTTTCCAGTGGTCATGTATGGATGTGAGAGTTGGACTATAAAGAAAGCTGAGCACAGAAGAATTGATGTTTTTGAACTGTGGTGTTGGAGAAGACTCTTGAGAGTCCCTTGGACTGCAAGGAGTTCCAACTAGTCCATTTTGAAGGAAAGCAGCCCTGGGATTTCTTTGGAAGGAATGATGCTAAAGCTGAAACTCCAGTACTTTGGCCACCTCATGGGAAGAGTTGACTCATTGGAAAAGACTCTGATGCTGTGAGGGATTGGGGGCAGGAGAAGAAGCGAACAACAGAGGATGAGATGGCTAGATGGCATCACTAACTTGATGGATGTGAGTCTGAGTAAACTCTGGGGGTTGGTGATAGATAGGGAGGTCTGGTGTGCTGCGATTCATGGGGTTGCAAAGAGTCGGACATGACTGAACAACTGAACTGACTGACTAACTGACTGAGGTGGTTCCAGATGTGGCCCAGTGTTGAGATCAGCAGTTCTAGGTTTTCCCCAAATCAACCACTGAATGGACACTCTGGGTGCATGAAAATTAGCAATAATCAATGCTCTCATAGGGCATAAACAAACCCTCTTTCTTTCAATCTTTCATTCAACATGAAGAGAACATTGAAGTATTTAACAGCTTCTCAGGACAAACTGGTAGCTTGCTGATGATGTTTGAATGGTGGCAGTTGTCCATATGGGAGTGAACTGAAGGATATAGTAATTTCAAGTGACATTATTCACTGAGCAGCCCTGAAATAATAAGTTTGGTAACAACAAACAGATCATTACTCAGCTGGGTGGCATTTGAATTAGTATCCTAAAAAACTCCCACTGTTTTGTTTCCAAAGCTGAGTCTCTTTCTTAAAACACCATGAAAATTAGCTGGAATGGTTAGACAACATTTTCCTAATTTCTCCAAATTCAAAGTATACACTATATGTAGCCATCTTCCTCTAGATTTGAATGGGAGTGTTACTCATGCAGTTGTGTCCGACTCTTTGCAATCCCGTGGACTGTAACCCACCAGGCTCTTCTGTCCTTGGAATTCTCCAGACAAGAATACTGGAGTGGGTAGCCATATCCTTCTCTAGGGGATCTTCCCAACCCAGGGATTGAACTTGTGTCTCCTACATTGAACCTGGCTTCCCTGGTGGCTCAGAGGTTAAAGCGTCTGCCTGCAATGCAGGAGACCTGGGTTCGATCCCTGGGTTGGGAAGATCCCCTGGAAAAGGAAATGGCAACCTACTTCAGTATTCTTGCTTGGAGAATCCCATGGATGGAGAAGCCTGGTAAGCTACAGCCCATGGGGTCGCAAAGAGTCAGACACGACTGAACGACTTCACTTATATCTTACTTACTCCTGCATTGTAGGCAGATTCTTTACTATCTGAGCCACAAGGGAAGCCCTATTTTTTTAGTTATTCTAAAAATCCTGGGGAAATGCAGAAACTTTGCTAAAGAATATTTCGTTTTGAGCTCTTTGATGTTAGTGTAATCTCCCACTGTTAATCTTCACAGTATATCTGAACTCTTAATCTCACATTGTTCTGTGGCAATTCAAACAGAAAATAATTCCTTAGGATGAATTCTGTGAGTCTTTGTGAGACCGCAGCTCTAGCAGTAAGCATGAAAATGCACCTTACAGCTTGAAATTAGGGATTAAATAGGCTGAGTGCTAAAGATTTGATGTTTTCAAATGTGATGCCAGAGAAAACTCCCGAGAGTCCCTTGGGCTGCAAGGAGACCAAAACAGTCAATGCTAAAGGAAATCAACCCTGAATATTCATTGGAAGGACTGATGCTGATGCTGAAGCTGAAGTTCCAATACTCTGGCCACCTGATGCAAAGAGCTGACCTATTGGAAAAGACCTTGATGCTGGGAAAGATGGAGAGTAAGAGAAGAAGTGGCTGGCAGAAGATGAGATGGTTAGATAGCATCACCAACTCTGTGGTCATGAATTTGAGCAAACTGCAAAAGGTAGTGCAGGATATGGAAGCCTGGTGTGCTGTAGTTCATGGGGTCACAAAGAGTTGGACACGACTGAGTAACTGAACAGCAACAACATATGTAATGCATATACATATATGAATGCATAGATAGACTCTAAATTGCCAAACACAAATATATTATTGGAGAGTGCATATACCTTGAGATTATCAGCTATTCCTTAAAATTACTTTAAATTTATTTAGCTACAAAAATCCTGGAATAGGCATAATTTACGTAGTTCTCTCCATTTAATTTCAAAAGGGTTCAGCAAATTTTGAGGTTTGTTACAAGATTCACTCAGCACACACATATGTGTGAGTACATTTGGGGAATACTTAATATATGCCATTATTTGAAATTACAGATAGCTCAGTTAATAGAAATGCAAAATCTGCTGTTCTCTTTGTCTTTTAAAAATTATTTCCATGTGTTGTAATTTAGCATGGTGCAATTTGTTTGGAAAATTAAAGTAATAAAACCTTAGTTTGTTGTGTGTCTGAATGGTGGCAATGATTGTCTCAGTGGGTGGCTGCAAATGTGGGGAGAAGTCATTGTCAAGATATGCAGACAGAATAAATACTATTTACTAAAGGCTAATGTATAAGAACTAATAATAGACATATTGTTGCATGAAAAATTACCTCCCTAGGAGAGCTTGAACAGTTAGTGTCAGTGCAGTTAGCATGCATATGGTTTTCCTTCTAAACCACTAAAATAACCTTCTGGAGAAAAGAATCCAGAGCAGCCATCTCTTTGTCATCTTTTTATGTCACGCTATCTGGGGTTATGTGGTAGACTATGAAGTTAGTAGTAATTAATAATGATTATAATTGTTGGATATTAATATTTTAGAAGCATGAAAATGATTATTGTAATCATAGGACCATAAATACATGTAATTGTGATAATGCTGGCTATCATTTTAGTAATTTAGAAAATTAGTGCATAAAAAGTGAACAGTGAGGGACAATTCAGAGTGTGTGAATATGTATGTAAGAGGAAAATTATTACAGGGCAAAGCTAATCAGCTGGACAAGAAATTTTTCTAGAACTGTTCATTCTCAAACTTTCTTCAGTAGGGAAATTTGAATTTTCCCAATGTATGATCCCTTAAAAAGCACAATATTTTTGAAAAAGTGCTTTGGATCTATAAAGTTCTAATTACAAGGCACAGAAATTAGATCCTTAGTCAAAAGGATCTAATGTATTGAGATTTTAAAATATCAGCATGGATCAAAGACAAAGATGTACTGCTCTAAGTGTATCCCATAAATCTTTTTTCCTGTGATGAATTCTTTCAAAACTTCAAGTGAGCTTGTCTTTGCTTTGAAAGAATCTTGTCAAAACTGGTTATCTTGATCCTCTTGAATGGTGAATATGTGAAAGTGTCGGACTCCTCTAATAAGCAATTTATGTTGAACTTTTCAATTAATACCACAATAACCCTATGAGATCAGTAATATTACTATATCCATTTTACCAAAGGAGAGAGACAAAGAGATGTTGAGTAGCTTGTGCAAGGATGCACAGTTGGCAAGTAGCAAAACTGCTATCAAGCTCAGGATGACTCCAGAATTCCCAACCCTAAGGCCATTTCTCCATATTACTGTGCATGGAATTTAAAAACAACATAGTCAGGGAAGCATATATGAGTTTTTAAAGGTTTTTTTTTTTTTTTTTGTCTTTTTTTAAGGGGTGGGATGTGTGGTTATTTTTATTTATTTATTTTTGGCCATGTCGCAGGACACAGAATCTTGGTTTTGCATGTCCTCTGCAGTAGAGGCAATAAGTTTTAACCTCTGGACCGCCTGGGAAGTCCCAATTTTATCTTTTTCAGATCCTTCTTTTGCAAAGGCCATACATAGATAGTGTCCCAGATTATAGGGCTGGTTCAGATTAAGATACACAATGGATATGACATGAGAATAAGTATTAGAATATTATATTGGAAGACGATTTAGGATTAGTAGCATGATATTTGTAACATATACTAAATCTGAGAGGTTAAAAATAAGAATCCAAGACAGAAGCCAAGAACTAGAAGAACAGAGGTATGTGTGAGCAAGATGCAATGGGAGACCAGGTGAGGGGGTTTCTGAATGATTATGTATCACAGGGGCTAGTGTGAGCGAGGAGTATACTTATAAAGTGTACTTTTTAGGTGATACATAGGTGCATTAATAGCAGTGTACAGTAAAATAACAGGTAGTTAAATACATGGTTAAACATTGGAATTTGTTTCTCATTATTGATATGTATTCAAAAGTTGTCCCTGATATTATACATATATATATATGCTGCTAAGTCGCTTCAGTCATGTCCGACTCTGTTCGACCCCATAGATGGCAGCCCATATATCAGATGCTTAAATTTAAAGCACAAAACCTATGATTGTATAATTAAATACTATGAATACTAGGAAAGCAGGACTTAGCAGTGAATTCATGTGTGTTATCAGTGGATAGCTCATAGAAATATGCAAAATCATAAATAAATCAGAAAAATTTTTTTTTACTTTTATTCTTTTTACCTTTAGTGTACTTTTGTTATCGAAAAAAACTGCACAAGATAATCTATTTATCTTCTGCATCCTTCTTCACATGTATTTCCTTACATGAATGTTACCTTCCTTCCTCACAGAATATCTTTGTCCCTGTTGTTTCCAGTTTCCAGATCAAGTTAATACTTTTCAGGAGAATATTCCCTTGATCATCTCAATGTAGACTAACCACTGTTTCATGTGAATTTTAAAAGTAACACCAACTTGAAACTTTAAAAATTAAATTTTTGTATAATTTATCTCTTCAACTGAATTGTAGGTCTTTGGGGA
>SJYQ01000939.1:790468-822541 GCA_006410935.1 Redunca redunca | reverse complement strand
TATAATTTATTAGATTTCTTTCTTTGTGTACATATATATATATATATATATACATATACATATACTGATTGAAGTAAACTTCATCAAATTACTTTAATCAACTATCATTTACTATCATTTATCATACACCAGTTTTTAGATGCTTAGATTAGAAGGAATAAAGAAGTAATCATTGAACAAATACATGGTTCTTTTCTCAACCATCTCATTTGTTGGAAGGAGTATAGCAGTCTGCATAAGCTAAGTTTTGCTGCCACAACAAATGACTACCAAATTCTAGCTTCTGACAAATAAAAACAGTTTGTATATCTCATGGAGTACACATCCATTGAAATTTAGCTAGTCTCTGCTTCATAATCTGCACTCCAGGATTCAAACTGACAAAACAATCCGGTCACGACATAGAGGTAAAAGAAATCGCAAACCATGTTCTGGCTTTAAAGCTTCTCCCCAAAATCACACACAAAACTCACTTCCACATCTTTTTGGCAAATGTTAATTACATTTCTGCTGCTACATTCTACAAAGGTGGGATATATCTTCTCGGAGTGGGGGTGGGTAACTCAGAGAGAGAATGTTTAGTGAATTGTAGTACAAGTTACCTCAAGGTGAAAGACATAACACAGTAATGAAAACCGTTGTCAGAGAGGTTATCTATTTTGCTTTCTGGAAGCTTCCCACAGTAGAGATTGTCAAATCACCTGCTATCAGCATTGGAAAGAATGTTAACAGTCATCAAATTCACCAGTTTATTCAAGGCAATCAATAACTGCATGTTGATGGAGATTAAATAAGTGTGGAAGTCAATAAATATGCAGTAATCCCATGGGGTCATTTCACCCAGAGAAGATAAATTTTTGTGAATATGAGAAAAAATATGTGAATGAATAATCTAGTCCAGGAAATTGTTTCAGAATTCTACACACAATAGGTATAGATAGTGGCACTGTGAACTTTTTTTACCACACGACATCTTATTGGATCAATGTTTAGATCTGAAATTTCTTTACAAAAGCACAGATGATAAATTAATAATTCTGCCAACACATAAAAGCTCATGTAACTGAATTTTAAGGGACTTACTAGTACCTTTCTTATGCTAAAATTAATCTATTTTTCAAAGAACAGAGTGAATCTGAGGATCTATTTTTACTATTTTTCTATTTTATTTAAATCTTACTACCATCCATTTTATATAATAAAAGACAAGCCATGCTTTTTGTATGATATATTACTCATCTGCAATCTGTTCATATTAATTTAGTGGATCTTTCCTATTAATTTGCTAATAGTTTGTCTATGTAAATAATATGACAAGTTTCAATATGTGTAATAAAGATATTTCTTTTTATAATACTTATTTTAGCAATTTAGTAAGGGCAATGATCAATAAGAAAACAAACAAGCAATAAACAATTGCATTTCTATATACCGGCTGAAGAAAATGAAATTTCTAGGAACAAACCAGTGTGAGTAAGACTTCAGTACAAAATCTTTAAGGTGTTACTAAGAAAAATCAAAGACAGAAAAAATAGTGGAATATACCATATTTATGTTTGGAAAACTGTTTTAAGTATGCCAATTCTACTCAAATATATAAAATAGAATCCCAATCAAAATCCCAGAAGTTTGGGAGAAAAATGATGATCTAATTCTAAAATTTATATAGAAATGCAAAAGCCAAAGAAGTCAAGACATTCTAAAAGATGAGCCAAGTGGAAGCCCTTGTTCTGCCAGATATTATAAAACTACAGTAATTAAGTTAAGACAGCACATAATTAGGCAAGAGATGAATACATAGACGAATAATAATAAAGAACAGTGAAAGGACTTATGCATCAAATGGCTTTTTTTCTATATGAAATTAGTTGAATACTTTAGAAAGGCTCAATGAAGTTAGATTTCTAAAATATATTGATACTGATTTAGGTGGAGGTGGTGGTGTTTAGTTGCTAAATTGTGTGTGACACATTTGTAACCCCAGGGACTGTTGCCCACCAAGCTCCTCTGTCCATGGGATTTCCCAGGCATGGACACTGGAAGAAGCTGCCATTTCCTTCTCCAGGGGATCTTCCTGACCCACAGATCAAACCCATGTCTCTTGCGTTGACAGGTGGGTTATTTACCATCGAGCCACCAGGGAAACCCAGGTATAGGTGAAATACATATAAAAGACATGGGAGAGGGAGAAGGTAGGATGACGTGAGAGAGTAGTATTGAAACATATATGTTACTATATGTAAAGTGGATGGCCAGTGGGAATTTGCTATGTGATGCAGGGAACCAAAGCGGGTGCTCAGTGATAACCTTGATGATGGAAGGGAGAGGGACATGGGAGGGAGAGGACATATGTATACCTATGGCTGATTTATGCTGAGGTATGGCAGGAGCCATCACAATATTTTGTAGTAATTTTCTTCCAATTAAAAATAAAAATTTTTTAAGATATAGAAAAAATAGTTAAAATCAGGGAGAAGTCTCTCCTAAGATTATTTCTTGTCTCTTTACATTCTGGCTTCTTTTGAGGAAAACCTACACTGAAAATTATACAGAATGGATTATGGCTGGGTTTATAATTGAAAACAAAAACAAAAAACCTGATGTAGAGCTTTTGTCAGAAAATTCATACATACTTATGTTCATTCATATTACTTTGGCGGGTCAAAATTTTGGACAGTAAATATGTAATTATATACTATAAATTAAGTTTATAGTGTTACTGTTTTTTCTGCTTTATTGTTATTTTTTATTAACCAACCTCCAGCACTGAATGTAAGGTATCAAAATGCTTCTACTGTGCTTCTTATCATGTGTTTTTTATGCTTATAATAAAGAAAAGTTTACAAAGAATAAATTTAGTGGGTTTCTTTGGGGACATCTACAATTTTGTACTTTGGACTGCATATTAAGCATAAGAAATTCTATTTCTTCCAGGACAGGAAAATTGGTGTGGAGAAAATATTTCCTTTGAGTTCAGTTCAGTTCAGTCCCTTAATTGTGTTCGACTCTGCGACCCCATGGACTGCAGCATGCCAGGCTTCCCTGTCCATCACCAACTCTCAGAGCCTACTCAAACTCATATCCATTGAGTCAGTGAGTGGTAGTTTTCGGTAAGACATGGGTAAGATGTGATTTAAGTTTCAATAAAACAGTATTTTCTTGTAACTAAGAACTCTAAACACACATACTTAAAGTGTCAACTAATAAGAATTGCTATTACAAAACCATTTTACTTCTCATAAAATAGCATAATCTCACGCTTCCTTTAAACCACAGTCCCCCTGCCTCCTTATATTTTATCTTATTTAGTTATATCTTCTGTTAATTAAGAAATGATTTTTTTAATAACTTTTTTTCTATTGCCTTAAGAACTTACTTTTCTTAGAAATGTTGAGGAATTTTTACCAGATGGATCTCATCTTTTCTCAATACTTTTTAAATGAAATAAAATTTATTCTATATTTTATTAAAATAATGTAAGTATATGGCATATGTATATAACTTGAAAAATTAAAATGTGCAGAAGACTATATTATGCCTGGTTCTATGGCTCAAAGGGAGAAAGAAATGGCAACCCACTCCAGTACTCTTGCCTGGAGAATCTCATGGACAGGGGAGCCTGGTGGGCTACAGTCCACAGGGTCACAAAGAGTTGGACATGACTGAGCAACTTCACTTCACTCACTTCACTCACTTCATACTCTATCACTGGAGAAGGAAATGGCAACCCACTCTAGTGTTCTTGCCCGGAGAATCCCATGGACAGAGGAGCCTGGCTGGCCATGGTCCCTGGGGCTGCAGAGGGTCGGATATGACTGAAGTGACTAAGCATGCATGCATGGCTCAAAGACAATCATTAATACTTCCTGCAAATAATTTTATTGTTTTATTTTTACATACATTCTAAAATTTTACAACCTTTGTCATCCTTGTGACATTTTATCATATATGGTTTACTTATAAATTTAAACAGAAAAAGATAATTTTACCTTTAATATTTCAAAATAAGTTTATTCTAGGAGAGCTTAAAATAAATTTGTGTATTGAAACATAAAGATTTTGTGATTTGAAATATTTAAGCACAATGTCACCTTGAAAGTGAGAAATTACTGTCAAATGAGAAATTTTTCTACCAAAGATTAAAGCCTTCGTGATTGAAAAATGAATATGTATCCTTTTCAATCTTGATTAAAAAATTATGCTTCTTCCACACAACCCCTGTGCAGAAGAATATAAACATATTACATAGGTTTTGTCGGTTGAATGCTACACTACTTATGGCAAAAGCCATAAAAATGAAGACAGTTTAAGATTTATTCCAGTGGAGAAATCTAGCATATTTGGTCAAGAGTAATGGTGGTAGTGGAACTGGGAGTCTAAACACAAAGTTAAAAATGTCTGACATGAGTAAAACCTGCTAAACAGTCTAACTAGCTCTGGCCCTCTCTGGGGTAGTATAAGTCTATGTTTTTGGCTCACTGGAGTCATTTTCCCCAGTCATTTCCTTAGCTCTGTTACACAGCTATTTTTGTTAAATCTGTGAGCTACCCCATTATAAATATTTTTATACTGAATCTAAGCAGCTTTAGTTTCTGTTTTGCAACCAGGAACCCTGACTGGTACAGAATTACAGGGCACCAAAGTTAGACTCTGTAACTGGCAAGTCATTCTCAAACTGACAAAATAAATAAGCAGTCTTCAACTTGAAATAGTTATTCTCTGGCAACTGAATGTCTTATTTCCCTTTATAAATGATAAAATAATCTCTAGGATGGCTTCAATCTGTGTTTTAAAATGTTTAAATTACACAGTGTGGGTAGGAAAATGATTACAGTTGATATAACAACTAAGCTTCATTCCTCTCCATACCTCCTAAGTTATGAAAAGTGACTATTACATTTGGAGTTTCCAAAACAACCATTTTAACTGTACTGATGTCAAATTGTATATCTCTATATTAGCTTCACCAATGTTTTTATTTAATTAATCTGATACATACAACCATTATCTATCATGTTTTACAAATTAAGGGTGTCATGTGTTTTGAATCTTGTAAAGATTTTTATTGTTCCTTATTTGTGGCTTATGCTCTAAGACCATTACTAGTTATCTTTCAATTAGATTTTTGACACTGAGGAAAGTATTTAATGTCTATGTGCTGATATTATCAGGGTAAAATCATGATGATACTTTTAATCTAATTCATTAGGAATTTGTCTATCATACAAATAGTCCTTAGATCTATAGGGGAAAAAAAGATAAATAATATTTAAATTACGTCTCAAAAGATGTAGAAGACGAGATGGTCAAAAAAGTTAAGATGAAAGGCATGTAAACACATGCTTTTATAGAGTTCCTAAATAAGGCAAACTTCCTAGAGGAAGTATTATTTGAGCTGAGCTTCAAAGGATATGATTTAATAGTTAGATACAGAAAAAGAGTGTTCTTAGAATTGGGGATTACATTTAAAAGGTGAAGATAAGAAGAGAAAACATTTTATGAGCTGTATAGTGTTTGCAAAAGGATATAACAAATATAGTTTAGAGAAATTGAAAAGAGATAAAAAAAAATAACACTTGATATTCCACTAGCCAAATGTATCCAGTTAATTGTTAAAAGTCTTCATCTCTCAAAGCATTTGTTTTACATAATTAGAATTATAGGATACCTGGTATTTATTAAACTTTTTTTCTCAGCAGTATATCATGGATTTTTATAACACCAATAAATGTATATCTGTTATCAAAACTTTAATAACTGCATAGTTTTTTTTAATTTATTTTAATTGGAGGCTAATTACTTTACAATATTGTATTGGTTTTGCCATACATCAAAATGAATCTGCCATGGGTGTACACGTGTTCCCAATCCTGAACCCCCTCTAACCTCCCTCCCAATACTATCCCTCTGGGTCATCCATAGTTTTCAATTTTAAGTGTGGATAATACTAGTTTACCAGTCCTTTTGGTTTCCAATTAATTAATATTAAAAATGATGCTACGATGAAACCTTGGCATATCTTTTATCTTTCTAAATACTAGCTCCTAAGTTTAACTAGAAGTTGGAATGCTACAATATACATAGTATACATTTTGTTTCATATTACCAAATTGTCTAGTAATAAAGGCCTTTAGAACAGACAATTTCACCAAAAATGAAAGAATACGTTGAAGGGCAGTTGATACTTTGAAGAAAAATTTGTGCCCTGTTTTGTAAGCTCTGGCTTAAGGACAAGTTATAGGGGTGGTTTATGGTGACTGAAGTTCCAAAGAAATTCTGCTATATTTCTGGCTTGAGGAACCATAGGACAAAGAACGGGTATTAGTCACCAGAGAGTGAGGGTCAATGCTGGGCATAAAACAGCCAGAATAGGAGCGTCAGTGTAAAGTCAGCTAACTCTCTAGTTGAATCCTGAACTAGACATATTCAGAGCACAATCAGAGGGATTCAGCTAAAGACAAAAGACCTAAACCAAGTTTGAAGCTGTTTCTCTAAACATCAGGTTCATAATTTGTATACAGAGGAACTTGGTGGGCTACAATCCATGGGGTCACAAAGAGTCAGACATGACTGAGCGACTAAGCACAGCACAAGTTAATTACCTAGCAAAATAAAAACACAAGTAACCTTCAGAAAAATGCAGTGGAATGCAAAGTTTTAACAACGTCATGCTTGGAATCCAGTTTCTTCAAATATGAAGAGGGAAAATGTGGCTGATTATTTTTTATTGTTGTTCCCTGACCAGGGATTGAACCCAGACCCTTGGCAGTGAGAGTGCAGAGTCCTAACTACTGGACCATCAGGGAATTTCCTGACTCATTTTAAATATCAAATATAATCAAAAGGAGACCCCAGGGATACTCATATGTTGGATGAAGTCTTTATCATACAAGGACTTTAAAAGAGCTTTTATAGCTAAGAGGAAAATAAGTTTGAAATGAATGCAGAAGTCATAAATTTGAGCAGAAAAATAAAAGGTTCATCAGATGGACTTAAAAGCAGAAAGGAGATAACAAAAGAAAAAAAAATCAGTGAAATTAAAAAAGCATCAATGGAGACTATACGATGTGAACAACAAAAGAAAAAAATTATAATAGAAACAGTATTTCAGAAACTGAAAGACAATCTCAAAAGATCTAATAAAACTACATGGAGTCAAAGGTGGAGTGGGCCAAAAATATATAGAACAAATACTAGGAAAATTTATGCTCAAAAATTTCTCAAATTTAGTGAAATAAAATTATCTATTCAAACAAAACATCAAACTTTGAACTAGAAAAATACAAAGAAAACTAAGCTAATTGTTCAATTAACATATAAAAAGTCCAATTAACATATAAAAAGAAAATATTGATGACAAAGGACAAGAGAAAGGGTAAATAAGACCAGTTACAAAATGCTCACATTTTTAAGACATTGCCCAAAATTAATACTGAGTAGACTGAAGTTTAAGAGGCATACTGTAACCTCTAGAGCAATTACAACAGTAGTAATGCAGAGATGTATATATAAAAAAAGAAAGAAATCCTTAAAATGTATTGTGAGTAACTGCAATGTGCTAGCACAGTGGGTAAAACTATAGAGTTAAACATAAATATCAATAACCATAAAAACCAATTTTTTGTTACAGATGTAGGAGTAACAGGTTATATGAAAACAATAACTCCTAAATCCTGTCTTTTTCACTTATTAGTCAACCTATATATAGAGAGACAGCTCAGAGAAATTAGATTTGGAGAGTTAAAATAAAACATACATTACCATGTTGTTAGGAGTGGTAAGGGAATTTTCTTTTTTTTTTTTTCATTCATTTTGGAGATATATACATGTAAGTTTACATTTACATGTATAATGTTCTGTATATACCATTTCAAAAATTAAGATGAGTGATGTGTCACATAAAAGACTGAGTATAATTACATGATGAAATATACAACAATGAAATTTAATTAATTAATTGCTGGGTCATACTTTAAAGAATAAGGTCAAATGGGTCAAAGGCCTAAATATAAGACCAGAAACCATGAAACTCCTAGGAGAAAACATAGGCAGGGCATTCTTTGACATAAACCATAGAAAAAAAATTTTTTGGATCTTTCAGGAAATAAAAGCAAAAATAAACAAGTGGGACTTTAAAAGATTTTGCACAGCAAAGGAAACCATAGATAAAATGAGAACACAACCTACTGAATGGAAGCAAATATTCCCAAATTACTTGATCTATAAGGGGTTACTCTTCAAGATAGGTAAACAGCTCATATAACTCAATATCAGAAACAACCTAGTTTAAAAAAATGGGCAGAAGAATTGTTTGTTTGGTTTTTTTTAATTTTTATTTTAACTTTAGTTTACTTTACAATACTGTATTGGTTTTGCCTCCAAAGAGGACTTGCCGATGGCTAACAGGCACATGAAACATGTTCAATGTAGCTAATCAGAGAAATGCAAATCAAAACCACAAGGAGAGATCACCTCACACCTGCCAGAATTACTCTCATCAAAAAGAACACAAATAACAAATGTTGTAAGTATATGGAGAAAAGGGAACCCTCCTACACTGTTGGTGGGAATGTAAATTGGTATAGTCACTATGGAAACAGTATGGAGGTTTCTCAAAAAACTGATATAGAACTACCATACAACACAAAAATTTCACTCCTGGGTATATAACCAAAAAAAACCGAAACCAAGAAGTACTAATCTGAAAAGATACATACATCCAGTGTTCACAGGAGCATTACTAACAATGCCAACATATGGAAGCAACCTGTGTCCATCAAGAGATGAATGGATAAAGATTTATACACACACACACACACACACACACACACACACACACACACACACCCTAATGGAATACCACTCAACCACAAGAGCAAAATGAAGTTTTGCCATTAGTAGCAACATGGATGGACTTGGAGGGTATTATGCTAAATGAAGTAAGTCAGACAGAAAAAAAATGCTGTATAAAGTGTGAAAGTCACTCAATCACCTCCAACTCTTTGCAACTCCATGGACTGTGGCCTGCCAGGCTCCTCTGTCCTTGGAATTCTCCAGGCCAGAATACTGGAGTGGGTAGCTGTCCCTTTCTCCAGGAGTTCTCTTCTCCAGGTGATTTTCCCAACCCAGGGATTGAATCCAGGTCCCCTGCATTGCTGGGGGATTCTTTACTGTCTGAGCCACCAGGGAAGCCCAAGAATACTGGAGTGGGTAGCCTAACCCTTCTCCAGGGGATCTTCCTGACCCAGGAATGGAACTGGGGTCTCCTGCATTGCAGGTGGATTTTTTTACTAGCAGAGCTACCAGGAAACCCCAAAATGTTATATGATATCACTTATATGTGGGTTCTATAAAACACAACAAATTAATGAATATAACAACAAGAAAACAGACTCACAGACTTGTTGAATTAAGACTCTGTGAAAGCACATATATTATTAATAGGATGGCAAGCTAGAACTTCCAGAGGAGATCCCAATTTGGATTCTTCTAGAGCAGGAATAACCACAGATATTTAAGAAAATTGGCATCTTACATGTGACTTTAAAGTATTTAGCACTTTGTATAACTGACTATTTTACTTCAAGAAATTGCTGCCTTTGGGAAAGAGAAGAAACTTGTTCTCATGTTTTCATTATCAAAATAGAACTAAGACACATGTTTACCTATGGCTGATTCATGTTGATATGTGGCAGAAACCAGCACAACATTGTAAAGCAATTATCTTCCAATTAAAAATAAATAAATTAAAAAAGAGAACTAATAAATGGGAGAATTGTATGGTATATGAATCACAACACCAAAAGGCTATTGAGAACCAAGATATCTAGAATAACTCACGGATCCAATTACAAGACAGTCCAAAATAAATAAGGACTGCTGCTGCTGCTGCTAAGTCACTTCAGTCGTGGCCAACACTGTGCGACCCCATAGATGGCAGCCCACCACGCTCTCCCTTCCCGGGGATTCTCCAGGCAAGAACACTGGAGTGGGTTGCCATTTCCTTCTCCAATGCATGAAAGCGAAAATTGAAAGTGAAGTTGCTCAGTTGTGTCCGACTCTTAGCGACTCCATGGATTGCAGCCCACCAGGCTCCTCCATGAGAAGCATCAAATGATGGGTAAGTTACAAGAGCAAATTCTCCCTAGTATCCATGAAAATACTGGGAAGGATGGTTGACTTCCATAGTTTTAAGTGGGAGACTTCCCAAGTTATTTTACCCAAATCATAAAAGGAATGATAGCTCTACAATGCTAAAATATTGAAGATAAAACAGTTATTTTGGATGACCACAAAAATTAAAACTTTTAGTAGTATATAAATGGTATAATCCTACTTGATTGATAAACTTTCCTTGGGACACAATACATATTTTTAGGGATTTTTAGGCGCATAGGTTTTTAGAGGAGAAAAATTCATAAAAATAGATAACAGTTGTGCTAACACTGAGTAAATAAATAAGCCAAAATACATTAATTGAACTCTGGTTTTTAGTTTCTATATATTCACCTAAATATGTTAGCAGAATATGAGTTTACAAAGTTGTTAAGTGATTACTAAAGCTTGTATTAGAGTGAAATCTTTCTTGAGTTTGAAGAAAAAGAATTCAGATCATGAGTAAATAAACAAACAACAGAGCAAAATTAGCTGTCTTCAAAACTTTACAGAATTCTCTGGAGAATGAGTGAAAGAATGAATGAATGACTAAATTAAAGGAAAGTAATAAATTTTCAGTAGGTAAAAGGTCATGTGAAATTTCTGTTATACCTTAGTAAGTGCTGATTAGGTTATAAATTCAGGATTTCCATATGACTAAAAATTGAGGAGCTATTTATAAGATAATTTTTCAGAGGAAATTAAAAATGCCATGTAAGTTGTATACATTCGAATAGAGCAGAAAATTGTAATCATTTTTGCTAGAGAACCAAATATTTGTTTAGTGACCTTGCCTTCTTTTTAGTTTCAATTATGTTCTCTGCGTCTCTGTGTGTGCACGTGTGCTCAGTTGTGTCCTCCTGTTTGTGATCCCGTGGAGTGCAGCCTTCCTCTGTCCATGGGATTTGCCAGGCAAGAATACTGGAGCAAGTTGCCATTTCCTTTTCCAGGGCATCTTTCCCACCCAGAGATCTAACCTGCATATTTTGCCTGTCTTGCATTGGCAGGCAGGCTCTTTATTAACGAAGCCACGGGAAGCCCCCCAATTATCCTAGTCATTGTTGTCCTCAGAGAGAAAGAATAGATTTTTCTTCTTATTTCTTTTCTTTTGTTTCATCACTTTATCATTCAGTTCAATTCAGTTGCTCGGTCGTGTCTGACTATTTGTGACCACATGGACCTAGCACTCTAGGCCTCCCTGTCCATCACCAGCTTCCGGAGTTTACCCAAACTCATGTCCATTGAATCGGTGATGCCATCCAACCATCTCATCCTCTGTCATCCCCTTCTTCTTCTGCCCTCAATCTTTCCTAGCATCAGGATCTTTTCAAATGAATCAGCTCTTTGTATCAGGTGGCCAAAGTATTGGAGTTCCAGCTTCAGCATCAGTCCTTCCAGTGAACAGCCAGGACTGATCTATTTAGGAAGGACTGGTTGGATCTCCTTGCAGTCCAAGGAACTCTCAAGAGTCTTCTCCAACACCACAGTTCAAAAGCATTAGTTCTTCGGCACTCAGCTTTCTTTATAGTCCAACTCTCACATCCACACGTGACCACTGGAAAAACCATAGCCTTGACTAGATGGACCTTTGTTGGCAAAGTAATGTCTCTGCTTTTCAATATGCTGTCTAGGTTGGTCATAGCTTTTCTTCCAAGAAGCAAGTGTCTTTTAATTTCATTGCTGCAGTTACCATCTGCAGTGATTTTGGAGTCCCCCCAAATAAAGTCAGCAACTGTTTCCCCATCTATTTGCCATGAAGTGATGGTTCGGATGCCATGATCTTAGTTTTCTGAATGTTAAGCTTTAAACCAACTTTTTCACTCTCCTCTTTCACTTTCAATCAAGAGGCGTTTTAGTTGTTCTTCACTTTCTGCTATAGGGTGGTGTCATCTGCATATCTGAAGTTACTGACATTTCTCCCGACAATCTTAATTCCAGCTTGTGCTTCCTCCAGCCCAGCATTTCTCACGATGTACTCTGTATATAAGTTAAATTAGCAGGGTGACAATATACAGCCTTGATGTACTCCTTTCCCGATTTGGAACCAGTCTGTTATTCCATGTCCAGTTCTAACTGTTGCTTCCTGAGGGCATTATTTCCTGAAAATTTCCATAGAGAAATTTCTTTCAGCATGTTTATTTTTCCTACATATTGTAGCTCAGCTGGTAAAGAATCTGCCTGCAATGAGAGAGATCTGGGTTCGATCCCTGAATTGGGAAGATCCCAGGGAGAAGGGAAAGTCTACCCACTTCAGTATTCTGGCCTGGAGAATTCCATGGACTGTATACTCCATGGAGTGGCAAAGAGTTGGACACGACTGAGCAACTTTCACTTTCACTTATGTTCTATCTCTGAATAGAGACTGAAACAAGGCTAGAAATAAAAAAATTATATGGAACTTTAAATAATGACTCCATATCACAGCTGTCCAACAGATCTAGTACTCTGAGGTATACTGATTTAAAGCTTTATTGTGAAATTATTCTTTTCTAAGACATAACAGAAGAGTTTATTGGCATATAGCATTACTTCATTTAAGACTTGCTAATATTTAAAGACTGTAGTAGCGGGATTTTAATTATGACCAATATTTATTATTTTAAATGTGCCAAAAACACATATCTAATTTTTAAAAGTCTTTTATATTAAAGCAAATAGAGCTTGTTCTCCTTTCCATAAGATGTTAATGAGATGCTAACAAATGCTTGGCATTTTTAACATAATTAACAGTAGCTTATTTTGAATCTTTCAAGTTATTTTGCAATGTGTCTTTTGTTTTTTTTTTGATGGATTTTGAAGATATCCTATTGTCCAATGCCTTAACTCTCCCAGAAAATGTAGAATGTCATGATCATGTCACAATAACAAAGAAAGTTCTGTGGCCGCAAAACTTAAATAAGACGTCTGAAGACAATGATTTTAATCAATTAAAGTTAGAGCTAATAATCAGAAAATGAAGAAAACCAAAGTAGATCAAACTATTAAATAGTTAATTTAAAACTTGGGGGTTTGGCAGTAATTCACATACATAACTTGACCAAGTCTGATGGGAAGACCACGGATTACAGGGTCAGGATCCCAGGAGTCTCAGCTTATTCCCTACCTTTCTGACCTCATTTCTACATCTATTTTGAAAAGGGTTTTAGGCTGAATCCTCAGTGACTCTTCCTCCCTAGATTTTATCATTAAATTATTACAACCAAAACATACATTCCCTCTAGAGGTTTTTATTTCATTACATTACAAAAATTACATAGATCTTGGATATTTATGTTACTGGAATCCTGACATTTGTTCTGACTTACTTTTAATCAGAACACCTCTGAAGAATACTGGATTTACACACAATTGTCTTCTAATCCAATTTATGAAATTCTATTGACTATTTACACATTGAAAAGGATTACAATGGTATAAATATGAAAACATTACATTTTGGGTCAATATTGGGAGATAAAGTTTTACACGGATCAAGTGCCATCCATGTTGCTACGCATCGTGTTGTATCTATATCTCTAATACATTTGAAAAATGAGCACTCTCTTCTGTCTCAGGGGCAGTTAAAGGAAGATGTGCAGAAAATAGCTTTGTGAGCCTTAGATTGTTTAAATTTAAAAAAAAAAAAGATTTTTGAGAGGTATAAATTGGAATGCAATAGAATAAGCTACAGATTTGGAGATGAATGGTTATAAAATACAGAGTTCAGATTATGGTGAGTTGTAAATCACACAGATTATATTACAAATCAACCTGATGGTTTTTCCCAATCTATGGCCTGAATTTGAATGGAAGGTTATCTTTCTTTTGTTTTCCTTTACAACTAATGGTCATTGATCCATCCATATTCTTCTTAGGATCCACTGTAACCAGCAATATGCATTTCAAGAGAGGAAACAGGATGCATCTTCAATGATTAAGGAATTATTTATATCACAATTAATTTTAATTAGATCCCATTTGTTTATTTTTGCTTTAATTTCCAGAATTCTGGGGGGTGGATCATAGAGGATCCTGCTGTGATTTGTGTCGGAGAGTGTTTAGCCTATGTTCTCCTCTAGGAGTTTTATAGTTTCTGGTCTTACATTTAGCTCTTTAACCCATTTTGAGTTTATTTTTGTGTATGGTGTTAGAAAGTGATCTAGTTTCATTCTTTTACAAGTTGTTGACCAATTTTCCCAGCACCACTTGTTAAAGAGATTGTCTTTACTCCATTGTATATTCTTGCCTCCTTTATCAAAGATGAGGTGTCCATAGGTGTGTGGGTTTATCTCTGGGCTTTCTATTTTGTTCCATTGATCTATATTTCTGTCTTTGTGCCAGTGCCACCAATACAGTATATTAACACATATATATGGAATTTAGAAAGATGGTGATGATGAACCTGTATGCGAGACAACAAAAGAGACTCAGATCTGTAGAGTGAACTTTTGGACTCTGGGGGAGAGGGAGAGGGTGGGATGAGATGGGAGAATGGCACTGAAACATGTATACTATCATATAAGAAATGAATCGCCAGTCTATATCTGATGCAGGATGCAGGATGCTTGGGGCTGGTGCATGGGGAGGACCCAGAGAGATGTTATGGGGTGGGAGGTGGGAGGGGATTCATGTTTGGGAANGAATTAATGAGATGTTTCAATAGTTGCATATGGTGCTTGAGGACTATTTTACAATATTAAACAATTCATGTGACTCTTAAAATCTATGTGGTTCCAGATTTAACATGCATGAAACATGATATCTATACTTACATTGGTTTTTATATCTTGATGTTGCTTCACAAGGCTGTAAAAATTGTTACATAAATGGTAATAGTTTATGTGATAAAATTACCATTTTTATAACATATGCTATGATAAAAATAATTTACTTTATGCCACCTCATTTTAATGTTTAAAAACTCTATGTAAAAACTCTAGTTCATTTCCAAGTTTTATTTAAGAATTTTGTTCATAATTCTATTTACCTCTACTCTAGTAGTCCAAAGTTTCTCTAAATTAAGTTTTAAAAATTATGAGAGAATCACAAAGTCAAGGAAGATTAATTTGACATTATTATCAATAGAACACAGATTATGTGAAAATCTTGATAATAAGCATATGATTGATTTTGCTATAATGGAGCAAGAAAATTAGAATAAATATGTAATAACATGAATTATATATTCATCAATCAAACATTTCTGGCTCAACCATGCAACACCAAGATATATAAAGATAGATATAGATATAGATATAGATATGTTAGGTAGGTAGAATAGGAAACTGGAGTCCAAAATGGTGGTGGCTAAAAGACAAGGAACGGAAAAGCCTGCAAAAAAAGAACAAAGAAAGGTCAAAGGAAGGTCCAAGGACCAGAGTAAGGACTTCAGGTAGAACAAACAGCACTCCTGGCTAGCCCAATTTACATGGGGCAGGCCCAGGGGGAGGAAAAAACATATAAAAAGAGGAACCAAAGGGCCGGGGTTTCTCTCTCCCTCACGCACGTGTGCTCGTTTTCTCTCTCTCTCTCTCTCTCTTCTCTTCTCGTCTTTGGGTCAGTATGCCCTCATGACTCAAGGATGTATTTTCCTGCTATTTTCTAAATAAAATTGAGCTGTAACACAGAGCTGTAACACTGATCTGTCCAAGAGCTATAACATGGTCTTTCCAAGAGCTGTGATGTGCCGAGGGCTTTAATTTCTGTTGCTTCAATTTTTTTTTGATGAGACAGAACCGAGGAGATTACACTCCCCTGACACACACATATATATAAAATAAAATTATACAGCCTATATAATTTTGTATGTATTCATTAAATTTCTACTGAATGAGCAAGTGGATTTTCACCTTTGAGTTTATTAATATCAGCAGTTTCTTACATGTAGTACATGTTTTTGGCATATGATCTTTTCATGTTTAATACATATCTACATTTACTATCGGTCCTTTCCTTCCACAACTTGCCTAAATCAAAACTTTTAACTTTTCAGAAAAGGTGACTTTATAGCTATATAATTATTGAGTTAAAATATTTTCCCCCTTAAAGCTCTATAGACATTACTTCTTTGTCTTATGAAATTTATTGTTTTACTGAAGTCTCTTACTAACCTAGTTCTTTGTGGGTAATTTATTTTTCTTGCTTGGATGTGTTCAGAGTTCTTTCCTTATTTTTGACATCTAAAACTTTCAGATGTGTTTCAAGATAGGTAATTCCTTTTATTCATTTGTCCTGGAAACAAGTTAAGGCTTTTACTATATAGACCTAGAATTTTTTCCTTTTCATTCCCCACCCTCCACCCCAACGTTCTGGTACAGCTTTCTTCTGAAAATAAAAGGAGGGGGTTGCTTATTGCCTTATATTTGTTTTGCTCTGTTTTCCTTTAAAAGTGAAAGTGTTAGTCATTGAGTCCATTCAACTCTTTGTGATCCCATGGACTGTAGAGCATCAGGCTCTTCTGTCCATGGAGTTTTCCAGGCAAGAATACTAGAATGGGTTGCCATTCCCTTCTCCAGAGGCTCTTCCCAACCTAGAGATCAAAATTGGGTCTCCCACATTGCAGGCAGATTCTTTACCATCTGAGCCACCAGAGAAGTATTATTCATGTGCAATAATTTACTTATGGTGAAAGATGCAATGTAAATCATTTGAGGAGAGAAATAATCAGTTTATATCTTCACTGGATTCCAGACCCCAGACATATTCTAGTAGTATTATATATACAGGTTAATAATAATATTATAGTGACACTCAAAAGAAAAAGTAAAATAAAATGTATACCAGGAAGCTCAAGGAAGGATGTATTTGCCTATTCAGACTTAACCATTACAATCAGCCCTTGATGATTAAATCGTTCTGTTCTCTGGTCTGGTTTACCCACTGAGCCTCATGTGACTCTTTCCTGTCCATCAACATACACCTTTCTGTCTTTATTTGCCATGTATCAACAGACCTTCCACCCTAACTGGAGTAGAAAGTCTATGGCCCTACAGCCTCACACACTCTTTTCTATATTTTAAATGCCCTTTCCCTTGGATCATTTGATGTGATAAATTTTACCTTAAGTACCTCCTGCTGTTTGAAAACTTCTCATTACTAAAGCTACAAAAACCATTCCATCTTTAGTATTCTATACAACAGATTGTTTCATTATCAGGCTCTGATAAGCATGTATGGCCATAAAAGTAATGATTGTGTGGATACATATCAGTGGATTTCCTATATCCACAGTAGAGATGAACAAACAGTTAAAAGTAATGACTTTGCCAAGGCAACACCATCACAGCAAGCCCTTATCAGCATAATGGGTTCAATCCTGGCTTGGTTCTCACATTTTCCAGTCTCATCTCTTTAACTGACTGTATCATCAACCATGCAAACACTTCTTAGGTGTGTGGGATGCTGCTCTCCATGCGTTTACTTCTCTTATATTCAACCCTGGTTTATTCCCCATTTACTACCTGCTACTTTCAGTTTCCTGTTACATTCCATAGTCCTCCTAAACAGAAGTCTTGTGCTTTGTTCAGCAATTTTTATTCACCTTACTATTCAGCCCACTGCAATCTTTCCACAGCCGTGCAGTCTTTGCATCATCATAGACCCCAATCATGGCTGTGTTTGGGGACTGCTTGTCCTCAATTCTTTGCACAGTCCTAGGAGATCATATGTCTCATTTCTCCCAAAGAAAGGAATTTGTTCTCTTGTGGACAACCCCAGTCCTATTTCCATCTTCACTTGTTTACTCCATATTTCCTCCTTTATCTTCAAGTCTACATTCTCACTTCTGTTTATTTTATCTCCTGGCCTCTTCCAACATACGCTTTCCTTTCCCATCTGCTCCTCAAGTGAAGGAAGATCTACAACTTCTATTGTAAGTCTGCGGTGTTAGGTTCACTTTGAAAGCATTTTATCACAAATTGTTTAAAATCTTGTTCTGAAATCTTCCTTAGCCTGGGTAAAAAGAAAATGTACCCCACAGTGGTTTAGGGAGTTTGTATTAAAAGAGCATACTGCAAGACCTCAACTTTATTGTCTTCTCTTCTAGTTTTAAAGGACAATTAAGTCTGAATTTAATTTTATAACACAACCTGATTTTCTCCCTGAAATTTAGTATCAGGATTTAAAACCATGATGGACAGAAACAAAGTAAATAGTAAAGAAGCACGCTAGCTTGTATTAAAAGTTTCGGTGCCAATAAAGTTAGAGATATGAATTCAACTCTGAAGACGGCTGTTCTCCTGTGTTGTTAAAATCATCTTAATGTAGCTTTTAGCTATAAAGCTGCAAACATTCTTTCGAAATGGCAGTGTTTGTGAAATTGTGGCACCAAGGAGCTAATCCATTCTTGGCAACATAAAAGAAGAAACAGTTCTCTTTGTAGTCAGTTATGTCTCTGTAGAATATGTTCCTCTTGTTTTTCTTTTTTTAATGTGTCTTTTAAAAGTTATATATTTAGATTTTACTTTGCCTGAAAACTATGCTTTTACATGTATAGGACTGTGTATGTAGGTGTGTGTGTTCTTGCTAAAGTGATTGCTTAGATTGTGAGGTGGGGCATGAAGACTACGACAATCGATGCTCTCACTTCACCTTTGCAGAAGGACAGTAAACAAGACTAGAATTCTGGACCTGGCAGACTCTAACTCGTCATGGACTGGGCTATTGAAGTTTTACGCATGTTGTTGTTTTCTTCATACACTATTGTGTTGCTCAACACTCATTCCCAGAAAACTTGCCTCTTGATTGTGACTTTCCATTTATTCAAATTAGGAGTGGCCACATGGTGCTGTGTAGGGCCATAGGACATAAGTGGAAGTGTAGCAGAAAGATTCTTCAAGAAATATGTTTGCTCTGCTAATAGAAGAAACAGAGGCTCCATTCCCTGCAACTTCATGATTTCAACATAATTATATTTCTTTACATGAGACAACTATTCAACCACCATGAGAAAGCATCTGAAAGAATGACAGAAATGCTGTACTTGACATCATTGAGTCTTTAAAACATTAATAGCATCTTCTTATCTCCTGACACTAAGAAATATAAAATTTCACTCCCATTCATGGACCATGAAACTTCCCTGCATGGTAATGAGTATAACTCTGTCAAATATTCTCAGACACTGTGTATATAGGATAGAAGTTAAAAATGGATGTTGGACTTTAGACTGGAAAAAGAGACACACTTTCTGGGTCATGTCCCTTGAGTCTGAAGACAAAAGACCAGATAGATTTGGTATCTCCTCAGTGGTAAAAGACCTGGTCCCAAGTACACAGGGGCAGAGGAGAGACTTAGCAGAGTATTATTTTCTAGGTGATGCTGAGGATGAGCTGTAGCTTTTGAGCATGCCCTCATAGAGCAGTGGGGACTTTCTCAAGTGCTCTCCTCTTCTTTCATCCATTATTACAGAAGCTCTAGTAAAATAGTGTTGAATGTTGAGTCTGGAGTTAGTTGGACCATAAAAGGAAAAAAAAAAAAAACTGTTTCCATGCCTGATTTGCAATGATAAATTAGTCCATGGTGATCACAACAGGCAACAGTGGTGTTTACATGATGGCATTCTCATCATCACTAGAGGCAATGACATGTCAGCTTAAATAAGTGTTCAGGGAAGAATGATGTATGAGACAGGCCGCTGAACACAGTGACATAACACTCTGAAGAACCTCAGAAGCAACTAGAGACACTCTGTGATGTGCTCAGAATGGGAAAGAAACTCTGTCATCAAACACTGGGCACTCATCAAAATTCAATTTATGGCTACCCTGGTGGTAAAGAATTCACCTGTCAAAGCAGGAGACATGGGTTCATTCCCTGGTCCAGGAAGATCCCACGTACCAAGGAGCAGCTAAGCCCATGGACCATAATTATTGAACCTGTGTTCTAGAGCCCGGGAACCTCAGGTACTGAGCCCTTGCGTTCAGCTACTGAAGCCCATGCAACCTCGAGACCATGGTCCACAACAAGGGAAGCCACTGCGATGAGAGGCCCAAGCGCCACAACTAGACAAAAGCCCATGTAGCGCTGAGGACCCAGCCGAGCCAATAAACAAAATTATTAAAAATTCCTTTAAAAAATTCAATTTAACCATGATGTCAAGAGCTAGTGAGTCCAGGAAACAATTCAATTAACAGTGCCTATATTAATTTAAATTTTTACCTACTTGCAAGAAGTAAACATATTCTACTTTTCTTCTTCAGCATTAGATGTGATGCTGTAGCTTCCAGTGCATTCATTCTGGAGAAAGAAAGAGACTTAATTGAAGAGTGCTGACATGGCCTAACAAGTCCAGTATACAGGAATTTCTTATTTTTGCTTAATTTTCTAACATTTGTGAAAAGAGACTCTTATAAACATTGGATTCAGAGAAACATTATAATTCTTGAAGTTAGTTGGAGCACTACCAAGGAGAGATGTCTAATGAAGTGATGTGACATAATATTACTTGTGTAGTAAATAAACTAAAAATGTCTCTGATCCACTGATCAGTTTGATTTTGCCTCTTATTGGCATATTTAGTGATGAAGGTGAATTGATGACTTTTACTCTATTATTGCTGGTACTTTGATTATCATCACACATAAAGAGTGTTGATAACTCATAGGCTTGAAGACAATACTGGTATATTCAACTATCCAAATTTATTTCATTGTCATAATTTTGTTAAGCACAAAAGGAATGCACCTTGTGGCTTATAGTTGTTGATAAGGAATGATCCAAAAATGCAAGAAAGAATTTACCAAACTAGTTGCTCATGTCATCAAGATTAAACAATAAGTTAATCAGTTCAGCTCAGTCGTTCTGTTGTGTCCGACGCTTTGTAACACCATGGAGTGCAGCACACCATGCCTACTTGTCCATCACCAACTCCTGGAGTTTATTCATACTCACGTCCATTGAGTCAGTGATGCCATCCAACCAGCTCATTCTCTGTCATTCCCTTCTCCTCCCACCATCATGGTCTTTTCAAATGAGTCACTTCTTTGCATCAGGTGAACAAAGCATTGGAGTGTCAGCTTTAAATCAATCCTTCCAATGAATTTTCAGGACTGATTTCCTTTAGGATGGACTGGTTGGATCTCCTTGCAGTCCAAGGGACTCTCAAGAGTCTTCTCCAACACCACAGTTCAAAAGCATCAGTTCTTCGGCACTCAGCTTTCTTTATGGTCCAACTCTCATCCATACATGACTACTGGAAAAAACATAGCTTTGACTAGATGGACCTTTGTTGGAAAAGTAATATCTGTGCTTTTAAATATGCTGTCTAGGTTGGTCATAACTTTTCTTCTAAGGAGCAACTATCTTTTAATGTCATGATTGCATTGAGCATTGACAGTGATTTTGAAGCCCCCCCCCCCCCAACCTAAATAAAGTCTGTCACTCTTTCCATTGCTTCCCTATCTATTTGCCATGAAGTGACGGGACCAGATGCCATGATCTTAGTTTTCTGAATGTTGAGTTTTAAAGCAACATTTTCACTTTCCTCTTTCACTTTCATCAAGAGGCTCTTTAGTTCTTCTTTGCTTTCTGCCATAAGGGTGGTGTGATCTGCATATCTGAAGTTATTGATATTGCTCCCAGCAACCTGAGTTAATTAATATTAGTGAGTTAATTAATATTAATGACTTAATATCTAGCTATAAATATGTGACTAATGTGAGTTGTATGAACATGTGAATAATTTTCACATATCCAGTTGTCTACCATTTGTTTTGGACAAAGTTTTTCTTCATTAAAGAAATTTGACAATGTAACACTGAATTTGAAAACTATGACCAGGATCCTTTCCAACAAAGCAAGCTTATATTTGTGTATCATGAAGCAAGTTGTTTTAAAGTTCCCACTTCATTTCCTTACAAACTTGTTTAGAAAAGGCATGTATTCAAACAATTGTTTTTAGGAAACATTATTATTTTGTCACCTTGAAATAATCAAGGGGCAGACCTTTGGAGAAGAGACATTCCAGAGATTGATGAAGTAACTTGAAGTGCCCCTAACACTGGCTCAGTGTTAGACTGGGCAAACCAAAATTTCCTCCATTGTGATTGTCATTATCTCATTCCTTATGATCATTTGTCCAAAATTTTTTTCTAATTTATACCAGGCACATTTATGAGTTCATAGACTGTTGAAAATATTTTTCAATGGTAATGAGAGCTATAATTTTAACACTTTTTATTTGCAAGGCATTGTACCTAACATTTCACCTGCTTTATTTCGTTTACACTCTCCCTTGACACACACAAAGACACACACAAAATATAATAATAATAAACAACACCTGAAACTCTAGAATTGAGTATCAGAAAAGTTTCTATTTTTCACAAAGTGGTTAAGTAACATTCCCAACTCTCCTCTATTAATAAGTGGCATAGTTGGTATTTGAAGTCACAAATCTAACTGCAGAGATTCCTCTGACATCGTACTTATCTGACCATTAAGATATTGAATAATAAGTTTATCTTCATATAAAATATCTTAAAAAATACTGCAATCAATGGTCAAGAATGCTGCAAAAGCCCTATCTTCTACTACAAAGAAGCCATTCAAAACCTTGAGAGTTTCCCTGGTGAAATCTGAAATTGGCTCTTGTACACAGAGGACAAGGAGAGATTGGAGAAAGAGGTAGACCACTTCAGACTGACAGGTGGCAGGTTTAATAAGCAAGAGAATTTAAATACATAGTTTGTCTGGTGCGGCCACAAAACAAGCAGATCCCAGCACCCGCCTCCCAGAATCTTAAAAATCTGTATGGAGGTCTTAATTCGGTTCAGTCATGTACGCAATCCAGAGGCTCTCAACACCACGTTGCTGTCTCAAGGCTACTCCTACTGTGGAAACATTGGATAGAGCAGGGGAGGGAGGTGAGGAACCTCCTACTGCCTGTGTCCAGCTCTCATGTCAATCAGCATTATATCTTCTCAATGACCTTCTCCGATAAAAGGCAAAAAATTGTAACGGTTAACATATTGTAAAATGTACTATTTATATCTTCAATAGAACCCATTATTTTGTATCAATTGATAGAAGAATATTTTACATTTGGCTTCATCTTTTTAAGCTTAAATTCAATTGATCATTTATCTCTATCTCTTTCTAATTGTATGCTTCACTTTCCAAAGTAATTAATTCTTAAAGAGGATTTGGAGGATGCTTCTAGCAACATCTATCACTTGTTTACACATACTTGTTTATGTGTTCCTTGCCCAGAGCATTTTGGATTTTTAAGTCACAAACACTCTGGTCCTTTTTCTTAAATATTTCCATAATTGATTTTTGATCATATCATTAAATTAAAAAAAAAAAACAACAATGTCATCTTTTTTCACCCACAATAATGCAAACTATATTTTAAGGAGTGATCTCGGAGCTGCCTGTGCCTTCATAGATTGATGGCTGCAGCTGACTTCTGATTGGCCAGTTGTGGAGCTGGACAATGTCATACCTTTAAATAGCAACCAATGATTTGGGGTTATTACAAATATCCGTTATTATCCTGAGCATTTCCATCAGACTGTAGATAAATATTTCAAATTACTGTCTTTTACTAATTAAGTCATGTTCTTAATTAAAAACACAGTCTTTAAATGCTAACTTGCAGTGCCTCTAACACTGGCTCAGTGAGAGACTGGGCACACTAGAATTTCCTCCACTGTGATTGATTGTCATAGATTTGGCTCCTTATGACTTGAAAGGTATATAGGCAGATTGTCATTTTAGTAGATGGTTGCTAATTATTAGCTGTCTGCCTTCAATTCCTCATTTCTCAGTGAAGCCTAATATCCTTTAGGAAAAATTCATGCACCTTCCCTCACATTGGGAGGCCTGAGAATCATGATCATGGCCTTCTCTTTTTCTTTCCTCTCTGGTCTATAAAGCAAGCCTGTGAGCTGAGCTTGTGATCAGGCAATAAAAAGACAAATATCTCAAGGATTTAAACTGAAATTCTTGGCCAGGTTCTGAGGATGTCTACAAACTGCCCTTATGTTTTCTCTATAACTATATCTTCAGCTAAACTTCTTATATACTCTTCCAGCCTAACAAGTTCAAAGTCCTTATTTTCTTTCATAGACATTCATTTCTATTTCTATGTTTTGTCTGTACTCCTTACTACTGCTGGATTTCTACTTAAAACATGTCTTTTTTTTCCTCCATCCATATATATTGTTATACAATTTATACTCCTTTTATTTTCCTTTTAAATTTCAAAAATTTCTCCCTGATTTCTCAACTCCATGAAAATATCTTGTGTCTTTGACCTTCTATAGAATTTATATTTGTAGCTTTGGGTGCTAGATTACACTGATAAGTGCCTTTGGGCACTATATAACACATGGTTTTGTAACATCTGAGTCCATGTTTCTCGATGAATTTATAAACTCCATAAAGACAAAGGTCTCTTTCAGCAACCAAGATATTATGACATATAAAAAATAACTGTTCAAATATTTTTTATCAAATAGAATATTACCATATGTTTTTGGCCATTTCTGAAAATCTGAGAAAGGTATTTTATTTCCTTAGTATTTATAGTTTAATGATTTTGTATGTTTAATGTGTGAAATATTTCTGGCCCAGAACAAAGACTAAGATGCCAAAAACTGTCTGAACTTTGTATATAAATGCATTTAAACCAAAGTCTATGTGTCATAATTTCTAAACCTGAAAATGTACAAATATCTAACTCAACTCATGAACATAGTTCGTTTTATGGGAAAGAAGGCAATATCATTACTCAAAATGAAAGTTAAGATTATTCTGTAAGTCTTCTGATTCTATAACTAGTCCTTGGATGTATATATATACACATGCCATGACAATTACAATTCAAGCAGTCTAACAAATATTTCTTAAGCATTTGCACTGTGAAAGCCTTTATGAAAAGTGCCAGAATAAGATACAATTGCTACATGGAGAAGTTCACAGTATGTGAGAAAAATATCTCACAAAGATATAGTTAAACATAAAAAGTACAATAAGAGATATACACATAGAATGCTATGATTACATAGACCAGAGTATACTGTGTAGATGTTACATTTAATTGAACCCACCTCTTAACATATACTTACAGCCATCTATTAATATGCATTTTGACCATTATGCCCTGAACAGAAGATACTAATAGTGTTAGAAAGTCAGTAGTGTAGTAACAAGTACACAAAATTGAGATTCATCGTACCTGGATTTGAGTATCAACTTTACTACCTTTTGTGTGACCTTGAGAAAGTTACAAAGTAATTTATGTCACTTGTTATATCGTTTTTAAAAAGTAGCAACATTTATTCAAGTTGTCATAATAAAATATTGGTTACAATTTTAAAATAATATTAACTGCAGCTTGTTTCTTGCTATTTAACTCTGGTTGGGATGAAGTAAAGGAAATATTGTTCTTGTTTACTGGGTTTGTTTCCTCTAAATGATCTTATTACATTCATTCCCCTCCCCAACTACATACCCCATGCCTAACTCTTAAAAATGAGAGTCATAAAAAAGGAAACCCTCTTGTACTGTTGATGGGAATGTAAATTGATACACCCACTATAGAATACAGTATGGAGATTCCTTTAAAAACTGGGAATAAAACCACCATATGACCTAGCAATCCCACTACTAGGCACATACCATGGGGAAACCAAAATTGTAAAAGTACATGTACCCCAGTGTTCACTGCAGCACTATTTACAATAGCTAGAACATGGAACCAACCTGGATGTACATTGACAGATGAATGGATAAAGAAGCTGTGGTACATATATACAATGGAATATTACTCAGCCATAAAAAGAAATGCATTTCAGTCAGTTCTAATGAGGTTAATGAACCTAGAGCCTATTATACGGAGTGAAGTAAGTCAGAAAGAAAAAAAAAATATTGCATAATCCACACATATGGAATCTAGATAGTACTGATAAAATTATTTGCAGGCCAGCATTTTTAATAATATCAAATCTAACATCCTGAAGTGAGACTACTAAGATAGATAGCTCCTACTTTTATTCCCCAAAGTGTAGCCTTACTCTGATGGAGATGGTATAGAAGAAATGCGACAGGAACAGCTTAGAAGTGAGACTAATGTTCTTGACCATAAAGGGTATTAACCTATCTCTAAGGAATTTAAATGATGTTATTTGAACTATTATGAGCAAGCAGTGAAAATGGGTAACTATATGCAGCAAAGAATAGGTTCCATAGGAATATCATATTTGAATCCATTGTTAATCTTTCTTATCCCAGATAGAAAGGCTCAGATAGTGAAATTCTTACATTTCAGAATAAGGGGTTGAAGATTATAAGTAGGAATATTGGAGACCTTGACATCGTTTTTGTTTGTTTACTACTCTTTCCAGCGTGGGCCACTGGAGAAGGGAATGGCAAACTACTTCAGTATTCTTGCCTTGAGAATCCCATGAACAGTATGAAAAGGCAAAAAAATAGGACACGGAAAGATGAATCGCTCAGGTCGGTGGGAGCCCAATATGCTGCTGGAGATCAGTGGAGACACAACTGCAGAAAGAATGAAGAGATGGAGCCAAAACAAAAACAACACCCAGCTGTGGATGTGACTGGTGATGGAAGCAAGGTCTGATGCTGTAAGAGCAATATTGCATAGAAACCCGGAATGTTAGGTCCATGAATCAAGGCAAATTGGAAGTGGCAAACAGGAGATGGCAAGAGTGAATGCCAAAATTTTAGGAATCAGCAAACTAAAATGGACTGGAATGGGTGAATTTAACTCAGATGACCATTATATCTACTACTGTGGGAAAGAATCCCTTAGAAGAAATGGAGTAGACATTATAGTCAAAAAAAAGTCCTAAATGCAGTACTTGGATACAATCTCAAAAATTACAGAATGATCTCTGTTCATTTCCAAGGCAAACTTTTCAGTATCACAGTAATCCAAGTCTATGCCCAGACCAGTAATGCTGAAGAAGCTGAAATAGAACAGTTCTATGAAGACCTACAAGACCTTCTAGAACTAACACCCAAAAAAGATGTCCTTTTCATTATAAGGGTCTGGAATGCAAAAGTAGGAAGTCAAGATACACCTGGAGTAACAGGCAAATTTGGCCTTGGAGTATGGAATGAAGCAGGGCAAAGGCTAATAGAGTTTTGCCAAGAGAACACACTGGTCATAGCAAACACCCTCTTCCAATAACACAAGAGAAGACTCAACACATGGACATTACCAGGTGGTCAACACAGAAATCAGATTGATTACATTCTTTGCAGCCAAAGATGGAAAAGCTCTATACAGTCAACAAAACCAAGACCAGGAGCTGACTGTTGCTCAATCATGAACTCATTATTGCCAAACTCAGACTTAAATTGAAGAAAGTAGGGAAAACCACTAGACCATTCAGGGATAACCTAAATCAAATCCCTTACAATTATACAGTGGAAGTGAGAAATATATTTAAAGGACTAGATCTGATAGAGTGCCTGATGAACTATGGATGGAGGTTTGTGACATTGTACAGGAGACCAAGACTGTCCCTAAGAAAAGGAAATTTAAAAAGCAAAATGGTTGTCTGAGGAGGCCTTACAAACAGCTGTGAAATGAAGAAAAGCAAAAAGCAATGGAGAAAAAGAAAGATATACCCATTTGAATGCAGTGTTCAAAAGAATAGCAAAGAGAGATAAGAAAGCCTTCCTCAGTGATCAATGCAAAGAAATAGAGGAAAACAATAGAATTGGAAAGACAAGAGATTCTTCAAGAAAATTAGAGATACCAAGGGAACATTTCATGCAAACATGGGCTCAATAAAGGACAGATTGTATGGACCTAACAGAAGCAGAAGATATTAAGAAGAGATGGCAAGAATACACAGAAGAACTGTACAAAAAAGATCTTCATGACCCAGATAATCACGATGGTGTGATCACTCACCTAGAGCCAGACATCCTGGAATGTGAAGTCAAGTGGGCCTTAGGAAGCATCACTACAAACAAAGCTAGTGGAGGTGATGGAATTCCAGTTGAGCAATTTCAAGTCCTAAAAGATGATGCTGTGAAAGTGCTGCACTCAATATGCCAGCACATTTGGAAAACTCAGCAGTGGCCACAGAACTGGAAAAGATCAGTTTTCATTCCAATGCCTAAGAAAGGTAATGCCAAAGAATGCCCAAACTACCACAAAATTGTACTCATCTCACCTGCTAGTAAAGTAATGTTCAAAATTCTCCAAGCCAGGCTTCATCAATACTTGTACTATGAACTCCCAGATGTTCAAGCTGGATTTAGAAAAGGCAGAGGAACCAGAGATCAAATTGCCAGCATTTGCTGGATCATTGAAAAAGAAAGAGAGTTCCAGAGAAACATCTATTTCTGCTTTTTTGACTATGCCAAAGCTTTTAACTGTGTGGATCACAACAAACTATGGGAAATTCTGAAAGAGATGGGAATACCAGACCATCTGACCTGCCTCTTGAGAAATCTGTATGCAGGTCAGGAAGCAACAGTTAGAACTGGATATGGAGCAACAGACTGGTTCCAAATAGGAAAGGGAGTATATGAAGGCTGTATAATGTCACCCTGCTTATTTAAGTTATATGCAGAGTACATAATGAGAAATTCTGGGCTAGATGAAGCACAAGCTGAAATCAAAATTGCCAGGAGAAATGTTAATAATCTCAGATATGCAGATGACACGACCTTTATGGCAGAAAGTGAAGAAGAACTAAAGAGCCTCCTGATGAAAGTGAAAGAGGAGAGTGAAAAAGTTGGCTTAAAGCTCAACATTCAGAAAACTAAAATCATGACATTTGGTCCCATCACTTCATGGCAAATAGATGGAGAAACAGCGCAAACAGTGGCAGACTACTTTTTGGGGCTCCAAAATCACTGCAGATGGTGACTGCAGCCATGAAATTAAAAGATGCTTACTCCTCGGAAGAAAAGTTATGACTATCCTAGACAGCATATTAAAAAGCCGAGACATTACTTTGCCAACAAAGGGCCATCTAGTCAAGCCTATGGTTTTTCCAGTAATCATATATAGATGTAAGAGTTGGACTATAAAGAAAGCTGAGTGCTGAAGAATTGATGCTTTTGAACTGTGGTGTTGGAGAAGACTCTTGAGAGTCCCTTGGACTACAAGGAGATCCAACCAGTCCCTCCTAAATGAAATCACTCTTAAATATTCATTGGGAGGACTGATGTTGCAGCTGAAACTCCAATACTTTGGCCACCTGACATGAAGAACTGACTCATTTGAAAAGACCCTGATGCTGGGAAAAATTGAAGGTGGGAGGAAAAGGGGACAACAGAGGATGAGATGGCTGGATGGCATGACTGACTCAATGGACATGAGTTTGAATAAACTCTGGGAGTTGGTGATGCTGGGAGGCCTGGCGTGCTGCAGTCCATGGTGTTGCTGAATCAGACAAGACTGAGCAACAGAACTGATACTGATACTGAAAATATTTTTTCAGTCCCTTGAGTTAAGTTTGCTAAGTGTACATTTCTCTGTTAAAAATTGTATATAGGCAGGAAAACAATGAAATATGAAAGACTGGAATTGGGTGACTCTAAATTCCTGAGATTAGTGAGGAACCTGTTCTTCATGTAACTGTTAAAATTATCACTATTAATCATTCCAGTGGTAAAAATTATATACATATATATTTTTTAATTAGTTTATTTTTTAATTGAAGGATAATTGTTTTACAGAATGTTGCTGTTTTCTGTCAAACCTCAACATGAATCAGCCATAGGCATACAGATATCCCCTCCGTTTTCAACCTCCTCCCATCTCCCTCCCCATCCCACTCCTCTAGGTTGATACAGAGCCCCTGTTTGTTTCCTGAGACATACAGCAAATTCCCGTTGGCTATCTATTTTACATATGGTAACGTATTTTTAAAGTATTTCTTTGTTGAAAAATAGTAAATGCTGACTTCCCATTTCTGATCTGACATTTAAAGAGTTTACAAGTTGACACTATATTCTAACAATAAGTGAAATTCTGGGGAAAAAAATGAAAAAATGAATAACACTTCTTAGATTCGTTAGAGAAGTGAAGCCACAAGTCAAATTACTACCCTCAAAACTGGAGAGATAAATAAGCAAACAAAGAGAACCACAACTTAACTGTAGCAGAAGCTCACAAGCAGAAACCTCCACAACAACCAGTTCCAGGACAGGAAAGCCTGAACTGTAGCGCAGGCTACAGTGACAAATTGCTCACTGAGGACAATTCTGAGAATTTAAAGCTCCAGGAAGGTCCCAGTCACAGGAATGAGGAGTGACTTAAACTGCTATGATTTTTATCTCCAGGAACTCTACTTGTTCTCACAGTGAAGATAGAGGAAAGATCTCTTCATGTCTCCAGGAAGAGGAGAGGAAATGTTACCATTTTGAAATACACCAGAGCATTGCCTTTCTTTACAAGTCTGCACTCAGGAGGAAAAAAACCTGCTAGAGTTTAACCGAATTTAAGTGACCTGAGGGAAAGGAAACATCCAACTCTACCCTTCCACTTAGGAAAAGAGAAATACCCAATTCAAGCCACCTCTAGCCATCCTTTCCCACCTGAAGTGAGGAGAGATATGAGAGGCACTAGTGAAGTTCACAGAACAAGCACATAGGCTCATCAAAAGACTACACAGCTCCTCATAGACCACTTCCCTTTCCTACACCTTACCACTGCATTACAGGAGTGCTATTTACCACACTTTGTTTACACAGTACATCATGTCCATCTTTTAGTAAGAAATTACAAGGCATATTAAAGTATATAAAACACAGTTTGAAGAGAAAGAGAAAGCATTAGAACCAGAGCAGATAAAGCAGGAATGCTGGAATTATCAGACCATGAATTTCAAAAGAATTGTAATTCACATATTAAAGGTTCTAATGGGGAAAAGTAGACATCATGCAAGAACAGATGGGTAATGTAAGCAGAGACATGAAAATTCTAAGAAAGAACAAAAATGCTGGAAATTAAAAACATTGTAATAGAAATGAAAATGCCTTTAATGAACTTATTAGTAGACTAGACATGACTGAAGAAAAACTTTCTGACCTTGAGAAAATGTTCACAAAAGTTTGCAAAACTGAAAAAGCAAAGAGAAAAAAAAAAAAAGATTTTTTTTTTTTAAAAGCAGAATATCAAGACTGTGGGCCTCCTTAGTGGCTCAGAGGTAAAGAAGACCGGGAGACATGGGTTTGTTCCCTGTGTCAGGAAGATCCCTTAGAGAAGGAAATGGCAACCCACTCCAGGGTTCCTGCATGGGGAATCCCAGGAACAGAGAAGCCCAACAGTCCACAGTTCATGGGGTCGCAAGAGAGTCAGACACAACTAAATGGTCTTACCTTGTGGCTCAGCTGGTAAAGAATCCACCTGCAATGCGAGAGACCTGGGTTGGGAAGGTCCCCTGGAGAAGGAAAAGGCTACCCCCTCCAGTATTCTGGCCTTGAGAATTCTATGGATTGTATAGTCCATGAGGTCGCAAAGAGTTGGACATGAATGAATGACTTTTGCTTTCACTAGTTACTAAACAAACAAAAATAAATCCCAGAATGTGTGACAACTACAAAAGGTGAGCACACATCAGAATATTCAATGAAGAAAGAAAAGAACATAAGCAATATTTGAAGCAATAAAAGCTAAGAATTCCTCTCAAATTGATGTCAGATACTATACCACTGACCAAAGAAGCTCCAAGAATATCAAGCAGGAAACACACACACACACACACACACACAAACTAACCTAGGCATATCATAGTCAAACTTCAGAAAATCAAAGATAAAGAAAAACCTTGACAGATATCAGAGGGGGAAAAAATCTCTTTATAGAGGAGTAAACATAAAATTAAATTTGATTTCTTCTTAGAAATCACAAAAGCAAGGAGAGTAGTATGAAATATTTAAATTGTTGAAAAGAAAAAATCAATCTAGAATTTTTATCTTTATGAAATTATCTTTCAAAAG
>SJYQ01000939.1:767030-779108 GCA_006410935.1 Redunca redunca | reverse complement strand
GCTATGGTTTTTCCTGTGGTCATGTATGGATGTGAGAGTTGGACTATGAAGAAGGCTGAGCGCTGAAGAATTGATGCGTTTGAACTGTGGTGTTGGAGAAGACTCTCGAGAGTCCCTTGGACTGAAAGGAGATCCAACCAGTCCATTCTGAAGGAGATCAGCCCTGGGATTTCTTTGGAAGGAATGATGCTAAAGCTGAAACTGTAGTACTTTGGCCACCTCATGCGAAGAGCTGACTCATTGGAAAAGACTCTGATGCTGGGAGAGATTGGGGGCAGGAGGAGAAGGGGACGACCCAGGATGAGATGGCTGGATGGCATCACAGACTCAATGGATGTGAGTCTGAGTGAACTCCGGGAGATGGTGATGGACAGGGAGGCCTGGCGTGCTGCGATTCATGGGGTCGCAAAGAGTCGGACACAACTGAGCGACTGAACTGAATTGAAGGAGAATTAAGTGCATAAGAAAGAAATGGGATGCAGAGATCAAGTGATCTGCTGTTGCTTTGAGTCCAGATTAGAAAGGAAGCAAGTCAGAATAGAGAAGGCAGGGGATGGATGAATTAATGAAATAATAAAGATTAAATCATCCCACTGGGTAAATACAGAGAGAAGATAAATAAAGGGTGAAGAGGAAGGGATGAAACAGTAACTAGATCTTTTTATTTATAAAATATTAAATTGACAGGTTTACTTTATAGCAGCATTTATCTGTGTTTGCATTAAGGGTGCTGGAACATTAAGATTTTAAATATTAGAAAATTTCTATTATAGTGTTATGGGGGTAGATAATGCATAACGTACTTCAGATTACTTTTTTTTTTTTTTGAAGAATGCCACAAAGACATTTATTTTAATTTAAAAAGTGAAAATATCCTCTTTCTTCATTTGCTTCACCTTCAAAAATTGGTGAGGCATTTATTTCATATTAAGTTGTATGCTAGTCAATATACATACAATAGCAAGCCCAGTAGATGCAGTGGTTGTCTTAGAGCCTAGTGGGTAGAACAGATTCCACACAAACAATTAAAAAGCAAAGGAAAAATTGCTAGGAAAAGGTAAAAGGTTCTGGGGCATATTTTGTTGGGGCAGTTAAGCTCTCAAGTAAGCATCAACCGTCAGAATTTATGATGAGAATCTGAAGATGGCATGGATTTATCTGAATGAAGTAAGAAGGAAAGAGAACTCTAGGTGAAATATAATTCTGTTACTTCTAATGAGTGTATAATACCATTACAACAGTGAACTAGGAATTGTGCTGGTGACTAGTACCCTCTACCCTTAGATAATTTGGTGTGTGTGTGTGTGCTAGGTCATTTCAGTTTTGTCCCACTCTGCGACCCTCTGCGACTATAGCCCACTAGGCTCCTCTGTCCATAGGATTTCCCAAGACAAGAATACTGGAAAAATCCCAGGCAAGAATGCTGGAGTGGGTTGCTGTGCTCTCCTCCAGGGGATCTTCCCAGCCCAGAGATCGAACTTGTGTCTCTCATATCTCCTGCATTGGCAAGCAGGTTCTTTACCTGTAGCACCCCCTGGGAAGCCCAGATAATTTGGCATATCTTTGCAAATATCTTAGTCATTTTGGCATGACTTTACCATTAATAAGTGAAAAATAAAAGTAAAAAATAAATAAATGAAACTAATAATTTATAATTACTTTTTTAAAACCATGTTTAAGATACACACAAGTACATGTGCACACACACATACACACACACAAAAACCATTCCAGAACAATGAAGCTATGAATCTGAATAGCAAATTTTACTTAATATACTTGTATTTTTTAAAATTATAGTAGATGTTAATCATGTGTTAAACATGTATTTTCCTATATGCACTTGTAAACATGATTAATCAGATATAACTTTATTAATTATACTCAGTTTTTTTTTTAAACTGGGACAATATTATGAATTTGAAATTAGCAGGGTATTTTCCCCTATTTCTTAGGTAAAGTTTTAATTCACTGAAGCTGGGATAAAATCCATTTTTTCTGGTGTAAAGCAAGAATCATCTAGTAAAGTAAATTTCAAAATTGGCTTGAAAAACTTTTCTATTGAGAATACAAGTGATAGAAGTGAAAATACATAACATTCCTTCTTTCTTTTAAAGAGATCTTCTTAGATGGAATCATCAAATTTTATACCTGAAAGAAGGCAGGGATCATTTGATTAAATCTCCACATGTTACAGATGTGACCATTCTGTTTTTAAAATTCTGTTTTTTTCCCTTCATTCTTTCATGGACTTTAGTCTCTATCCATGNNNTGTGAATAGTGTCAAAGAAAAGTGTATTTACTTTCTATATCAAAGAAACAGGTTATTATTGCTATGACATTCAAAATATTTTTAAAAATCTAATAGTACAAGGAAGAACATTCCAGTACACTTGCAAATCATCATCTCATTTTATACATTCAATTTTCCTTTCAGCCAATTCAGTGGGATAGAGGAAAGAGGAATCAGAAAGTAATCCAAAAGTTCTCACTTTTTTCTTGTAAGAAGATGAAAATCAACAGTTGAAGCCAAAAATTGATTCAAATGGTTGAAACAGACAAGAATCTCTCTATTGAGGAAGAGTAGCAAGAATCATCTCAGTCACATGTTTAGTTCATAAAATTATGTATTTCATGAATCTACTCGCTTTAAGTCAAGTTTTATAACTGTTCTGCAATAAAGTGTGAATGTTGAACCACTAGCTTTGCGTGCCTTCACCGGTATTTTTTTTCTCAGCTTACCTGATTATTCTCCTTTCTCACTCGTAACTGATTGCTCATAGACCAGAAAAACTCGCTTGAAGGTGCAGAAAGAAACCCACCTGGAGATAATAATTTCCTTAGCTTAATGAAACTCTCAGCATTTTATGGAAAACCAGTTTGTGTGTAGTTAATATTACCTGAACTTTTAATGATATTCATGCTTAGATATGTGTACAAGGAACAAGGTTGCAGGCATCCTATTTGTGTGTTTATCTGTGTGCGCTTCTTTTGCCTATCCAGCATGTAGTCCCTATATTCCTTCCCCCAAATCTCCAGCTTTATTCAGATATTTACTCTTGTTGAATTGGTCGTCAACCTTGGAGAAGGATTACTTCATTCACAACAAAAGTATGTCTTATTAGTCTAAAGGCAATCTCATTTCCCTTGCTAGCTCTTGATTTGCAAAAGAACATGGTATCCAGTTTCCATCAATGAGATCTGAGGAAAAATTTGCTGGGTTAAGAAAAAATTTTCGTCACTGCTAGGGGCAGTGTACAACCAGTGACGGAGTCCTCTTTTTCGGGGCATTATCATAGAAGGAACTGATGTAGCCATCTTGCTATTAGCCTAAAGAAGGAAGGTATCAGATGTGAGAGAGGGAAGAAAATGATTTTACATCATCATTGAATCTCTTATTTAAACAACCCATACCTTAAATTATCTCTGAATTTCTGATATGTGAGATAACACATTTCCCCATTGTTTAAGCAAATTTCAGTGAAGTTTTCATTTCCTGAAGCAGACATTGTTCTAAGTGGGATGGGATAATTATTATTTAGCTGAAAGTTAAAGAATTTTACTTAACATAAATTTTTCCATAAGAACTGGCCTGAAATTATTTCTTGATATGAAGAAATACTTTTGCATTAATAGCATATATTTCTGTGAATGGTGATTTCAAGAAAAATATAATGTAGGTCTGTATCTATTTCACTGTATTGATTCATCTGCCCATGTACCTGGCATGTGGCAAAAAACCCTTTAAATCAAAAGAATAGGTTCTGCAAATCCTGACTGTATTATATGTAGAAGAGACAGCTATTTGCAAAGTTCTTTTGGAACAATATTTTGGTGACATATGAAGTAAAAACATGTGGATTAAATTTACCAAAGATTAGTTTTAGTTTTTAAACTAATGAAAATGATTAGAAAATATTGTTTTAATCAAAAAACAGATATCCCAAAACTATCTCTGTAGATATCCCCAACTTTTTTCTAATCTTAGTCAATTCCCTGTTAAATTTTAGAAATTTAAGAAAAAGCTATACATAGCTAAATTCAAGGTCACAACTGTGTATGAAAAATCTTGGCAAAGTCACACCAAAATATAGAGTGAGCCTTGGTAAAGAGCCATACTTCTCCTTAAACTCAGAATTAAATGTAAGCAAATTTATCATCACCCTCTGATTCATAAATTTGGAATGCAGCTCTTTTGAGATGTTTGTGCAAAAAGAAAGACTGATTGTTTTCATTTTTAAATGTTAAGGGACGTGCCTTATTTTCCTTGGGACACACTGTGGCAGAACAATAGGTAAAGATAATCCATTGTTCTCAGGATGTCCTCTCAGTGGCTGGCATTTTGCAGTTCATAGCCCATATGCAACAGTACAAACAAGATGAAATATAGCCATCCTTAGAACTGCCAAAAAGATGTTTTGTATTTTCAAGACCATAATTATTAAATGTTTCATTAAAACTTTCTTGCACTTCTTTCTTTTTTTTTTCAAGACATGTTTGAAATCACTCACTTTTAGGTTTCTCACTTAAAATTTAAACAAAACTTGATTTATGTGTGTGGTTACTTCAAGTAGATCAGAATTTCACTCATCTACTTATTAAATCATTCAAGTTGAATTTTTAAGCACTTAAAATGTGACAGGTACTTTAGTTATACAGAATGCATGAGGTGGCTCAATATGGACACTATGCCTACCCTCACTACACAGTTTGTCTTTGAGAAATAAGATTAAAGAAGCTATCTCAAACTATGTCAAGGGCTATAATATGCAAAGTAAAAGTTCCAGTAGAATTACAGAGCAAGAACATCAAAGGGTCAAGGAAGACTCCTCAGAGGAAATGATCTTTAAGCTGTGTTTTTCAGCTTTGAAGTTGTGAGATCAATGTAGTAAAACAGAGTAGAAGTGAATTGCAATAAAATGCACTAATATTGGAAAAGGAAATGGCAACCCACTCCAGTTTTTTTGCCTGGAGAATCCCATGGACGCAGGAGGCTGGTGGGCTACTGTCCACGGGGTCACAAAGAGTCGGACACAACTGAGCAGCTTCACTTCACAATATTGTTTCAAGAAATATTTTCAACTGTGTTTGTGTCTCTGTGAGACAGAGATCTGGGTTGGATGTAAAATGTATTCTTTAATATGGGTGATGACCAAAAATGTGTTTGAAACCCACTAGCCCAAAAGATGAATGGAAATTAGGTAATTAAAAATGAGAATAAAATTTTCCTGGCTGGATCAGGAATTTTTCTGCTGAGATATATATGTGCAAATGCCCAGAGGCATAAAAGTCTGTGTAATTCTAGGAGCTGAGAGAAGTTCAGAAAAACTGGAAAAGTTGGGTGTGGAGAAAATGGAATTGGTTGTCTCCATTAACATCAGGGATGGAGCTTAAATCATGATAAAAAGTAGCTATCAAACTTTTTACAAGCCATGCCATGAAGTTCGCATATTATTTTGAGAGCAATCGTTAGTTGCCTAGGGGCTTTCCAGGTGGTGCTAGTGGTAAAGAACCTGCCTGCCAGAGCAGGAGATGCAAGAGAAGACGGTTCCATCCCTGGGTCAGGAAGATCCCCTGAAGGGCAGCACGGCAACCTGCTCCTGTATTCTTGCCTGGAGAATCCCATGGACAGAGGACCCTGGCGGGCTACAATCCATAGCATCACAGAGTCAGACACAACTGAAGCAACAGAGCACATTTGCTTAGTTAGTTGCCAAATAGTTTTAAGAAGGAGGATATGAACACGTTTGCATGTTACAGAATGGCTCTGATCATATTTTACAAATGGGAGAGACAGAAATCAATATTAAAGGCAGGAGGGTTGCAGTAATTCAGATGGCCCAGTCAAGGAGAGTGATTTGAAGGATATAAAATGGTACACGGATGTGAATCCCCTGTGGAGATGTAGGACTAGTATTTGGCTGTGGGAAGGAAGGGAAATTGAGGTGCCTGGAATGCCATCAAATTGCAGACAGGAGCTGTTAGATGGAGAGTGGCAGTGCTAACTGAGCCAGGGAAACAATGGAAAAGAAACAACAAATGTGGTGGATAAGGAGGACAAAATTTTTCAGTTTGGCATAAAGTCACATCTGCTCATTCTCAGCCATTCACTATAAAGAAATTTCAAAAAGTTTTCATTAAGGGTCAATTCATGATAAAGACAGATGTGGTTCTGCAATATTTTCTAAGCAGGAAAGAAATTTTCCAGCTTCTATCCATTTCAACACAGGTTCTGCCACCCTGGTTTAATTACCATGATTCAACCATAATGTTGTCAGGTTTTAGTACACTAGTCTTTCAAACTTAAGATTCTATTTCATTTCCAAATAAAAATATATTTTTATATAGAAAAATTTAAAGTTTGCAATCACTATCATAACAAGTGTGTGTGTGTTTAGTTGCTAAGTTGTATCCAACTCTTTGCAACCCCATGGACAGTCGTGCCCGAGGCTCCACTGTCCATGAGATTTCCCAGGCAAGAATATTAGAGTGAGTTGAAATTTCTTTTTTCAGGGGATCTTCCCGACCCAGGGATCGAACCCATATCTCCATCTCTTCTGCACTGGCAGGCAGATTCTTTACCACTGAGCCAATAGTATGTGCTGATAAATAACCAGAAGATGCACCCAAGCAAGACATTTCATATCACAGTTTCTCTACACTGGAAATGGCTCCCTGAGAAAGTGAATGACCCAAGGACAGTATTGTTTTGAGCCTCTTCTACTCTTCCTTAAGATAAAATTAGGATAAAAATAAAATTAAAACTGGATTAAGGTCTAAAGCTGAGCACCAAAGAATTGATGCTTCTGAACTGTGGTGTTGGAGAAGACTCATGAGAGTCCCTTGGACTGCAAGGAGATCCAGCCAGGCCATTCTAAAAGATCAGTCCTGGGTGTTCACTGGAAGAACTGATGTTAAAGCTGAAACTCCAGTACTTTGGCCACCTCATGCGAAGAGTTGACTCATTGGAAAAGACTCTGATGCTGGGAGGGATTGGGGGCAGGAGGAGAAGGGGACGACAGAGGATGAGATGGCTGGATGGCATCACTGACTCGATGAACATGAGTTTGAGTGAACTCCGGGAGTTGGTGATGGACAGGGAGGCCGGGCGTGCTGCGATTCATGGGGTCTCAAAGAGTCGGACGCGACTGAGCGACTGAACTGACCTGAACTGAAAGCAAAGAAAAAAATTATTAGAAAAAGGGCATAGAATTTAGGGGGCTGTGTGTGACATGGTACGTATCCTATGCCCTGCTTGCATATTTGCCTGGACAGGTTGTGTACTATACGTGGAAACTGAATGTTACTGTTGCACAATCCGAGTTTTTGTTTTGAATTTTTTGCTTCTCTGGAAAAGTAAGATTCTTGAAAATGAAAACTTCTGGTTTTCAATATTATAATCACTGCTGTCATTTTTTTTTTTTTGTTATTTTGAAAGATCAGAGAATCCACTCTCCTATCACTCTGCTTCTCCAATAATGGAGGCGCCTGAGTATGTGTGAGAGGAAACCTCAGAGATAACCTTAGTTTCACTCTGTCCATGAGCAAGGCCACAGTGGACACGACTTGTGGCAAATTTGATTGTCAGTGTTTATTAAGGACCTTAAAAATGCCACTGTCGTTATGCCCAGTAATTTTATTTCCCAAAATTTGTCTCTCAGGTTTTTATAATTACAGTTTATTACAGCATCGTTTATAATTTAAAGACTTGTTAAAGAAAAAAAAAAAGGACTTCCCTGGAAGTCCAGTGATTAAGATACTGTGCTTCCATGCATGGGTCGCAGGTTCAGTCCCTGTTCAGAGGCCTAAGATCCCACATGCTATGCAGTGCAGTCTACAAAAGAAAAAGAAAAAAACCTAAATGTCTAAAAATAAGGACCATAGAAATCATTATTCCATTAAGTATTTATGTGTTTACAAAATAAATATTTTGTGACTTACAAATGCTATATTGATGTGAAAATAAATCAAGCTAAAATAAGAAAGATATACCATTGTAAATAGTTTTCTGAAAAAAATCAGTGATAAATATACAATACAGACTTAAAGGAGTTTTACCACCACAGTACAGTATTCATTTCTGAAAGACAGTTTCAAAAATAAATTTATTTTTCTTTCTTCTGCAGTTTAAACACATTTTAAAGTGAAACAGATTGCTTATTAATAGGAAAATGAAAATATTAATATTTTTCCTTCTTCAAATGCTTATTTCATACTATTAGCCAAAGTCTATCCATAAGACACTGAAGCAAGTAATTTGTCTACGCCCTGACAAACCTGAAACTGTTTAGCCATAAGTTGGATTTTGCAAACTAAGATAACTTCAGCTTAGGTGTATCTCCATTTATTTGCCAGAATTTTAATTATTTATCAATATCAAGATGCCTGTCAGTATGGTTGTTGTTATTAGCTTGTGTCTTATGCTACCATTTGGTAGGAGAACACTGTCTTTGCAATAGTAAAATTCATTTCAGTAATATAATTGCAAGTCATTTTCTTTCTCTAAAAATTCTGCCACATAGTACTAGATATTTACTAGATAGATTTTAAAATCTAGGTCCAAAGATGCACCATAATAAATATTTTCATATCTGGATCCAAGGGTTAGATATTTAAGTCTGTGTATTAGGTAGCTGAGATAGAAAGGCGCAAAGCAGTGCAGAAGACAATTTATGCGCACTTATGCGCACATTTTACATCTTGGATGTTACCTTTCTCCCACGGTAGAGAAGTATATAATCTCTCTCGCTTGCTCGCTCTTTTTTTTTATTTGCATGAAACCCGCTTTGCAGCTCCCAATGCTGCAATCCAATCAGAAACATAGAGTAATTCCCTGTTTCAATGCTTCTTCCTTTAGTCTGGTTCAGAATACAAATGCAGACAATATTGCTTTCCCAGAGGCAAGCCAGAAAAATCTTTTTCTTTCTATAATAGAGGCAGAGAATAAACATTTCAAGACTGAAATGCACTCATCTGTAAACAGAAATGACATGGCTGACATTTACTGAAAAAAAAATAAGCAGAGATTATCATTTCATAGCCTGCAGTAGACTGAAGCTAGCTGAAAAGCAAACACTTCTTTTAGCCTCCCGTTTCCTCTGTTTGATAATGGGTGTTGATCTTTGTGTTGCACCTCTTCTAATTGCTTTGCTTTTATTTTTAATGAACCTCCATTTCACTCACTCATCAGCCACATATGGGTGAAAATGGATGGTGATACACAATCATTTACAGGTGCACTTTCATTAAAGATAAAAAGCCTCTGGGACTACAGTCTTAGGAGGTAAATGGTTTCATTCTTTTTTCCAGCCTCTTTCAGCTGTATCTTTCAAGTTCTATAAACCTTCGCAAAAAAGGAAAGAATCTACAATGTGCATAAAATAAGGATCCCCTGCATAATTATTATTTGATTTGTATGAATACTCTTAGGAACTGAGCATATTGATTGTGTCTGTGTCTTCGTGCCCTGAAAATTGGGGAGGGTGACATTGAAAGAGTAATGTAGAGTTTTGGACATGTTATCAAGTATCTGAGTTACCTGAGAACAAAAGTTTTCTGTAATTAGGTACTTTCAGAAGGGAAAATAGAAACACTCTGTCCAGGGCTTGAAACCATAAAAATCGCTGAGCCAGGAGATCAGAGAAACAACCTGGATGAGACCTTGGAATGGGGAATAGAGCATAAGCTTTAGAGTCAAAGATTGGATTGAATGCTTGCTCAGTTTGGTGAGAGCTGCTTGACTTCCGTAAACGATTCTGAGCCTCAGTTTCTTCACATAGAAAAGAGAGGCACCTCAAACAATACGACAGCTAGGATTAACCAAGAGAATATAAATGAAAACCATCAGAATCTGTGGCTGTGTCCATGAGGATTTTGCATAAAGGGGACATTTCACATCAGTAACGAAAGGGTGCCTTATTCAATTAGTTTCACTGAGATACCTGTACATTTAAAGGGAAAAAAGACATTTAGATCCCTAGCTCACACTTTTCAGAAAAATAAATTATAATTGTATTCAAAACTTAAACATACACATCTTAACCTACAACATACTAAATAAATGTTTATGAACTTCAAGTAACAAAAATCTTAAATCAGATACAAAATTTGAAATCCTGCATGAAGAATATTTGTGATAACAATTTTAACACATGCATATTCAGAAATATAGAAATATAAAGGATATATCCTTTGAAAATAATAAAACATCCCATTTGAGAATGGATGAATAGGTGAAAGCATATTTAATTGGAGAGGAAATACACATGATTTTAACAAAGTTTTAAAACTAGTTATTATTAATGATTATATTAATTGGAGATGAAGCTGTGGAAATGGTACTTCTATATTTTTCTGGGGTAGTGTACTTAATACTGCCAACATGAAGGATAATTTTAATCTATAAAATTTAAGTGACACTAGAGAAATACCATATAATTACATAAGAAAGCATATGTATGGGTATGCATCGTATTTAACTTATAACAGCAAATTATTAGGAAAACCCAAAATGTTCATCAAAATAATAGCAAAATAACTACTTTATGTCGGTTTATAGACTATGATGCAGTACCTGAAATACTATGTTAGTTCCACATATACCAACATGGGAAAAATTGGGAGTTACCTTATTGAATATAGAAAGAAAATTACTGCATGAAATATACTCAATGGATAACATCATTATATCAGATCATGCACAAGACAAGACAATTAAAGTGAGCCCTATAGTTGCTCCAAATTATTGCCTTGAGAATTTCCAAACAATTGCTCAGTGAGAGAACTCAGTATCAGGCAGATCTGGCTGAGCTGAAAGAGACAGAACTAAGGTCCAGGAAAACCCAGGAAGCTAGATTTCACAGGATAAGGTAATGAAAAAGAACTTAACAGAAAGAGAATTCTGGAGATAAACAGAGGATTCTCTCAAGCAGTCAGCAGAACACTATTCAGTGCATGCGTCTGAGAACACCAGCTTAAGGAGAGGAAAGCGCCATCAGAGAATTAGAGGGAACGGCATCCAGTGCTAATACGAGGCTGGGAACAGTGTGCATTCCAAAAATCCATAATCCACGTGGGAAAACTTCACAACTCACGGTTATCAGTTAGAATATTTAGAAGGGGTTTGCTTGAAATAATTAGGAATAATTAGCCCTAGATTAAATGCTGCTCTGGTCCCACCAACCAAATATTAAAAGACCTAAATGATTAAACTGTTAGCATGTCTTACTGTGTCCCAGTGTGTATATATATATATAAACGTAAAACTATGACGTGGCTAAGAAGGTAAACTCCACAGTACCATACATAAAATCAAAGTTTTTAAGACATGCAAACAATCAGGAAAATAGGAACTATAATGAGGACAAAAATTAGTGAACCAAAACTGATCTATAACTGACATAGATGAAAGAATTAAACACTGATATTAAAATAGTTCTTGTCATTGAATTTTATGTCTTCAAAAATGTGTCCACAAAATCCTTCAAACTATGAAGAAGAGAACAAAAACAATATTACTTAAAAGTCAAAATAATCATCTTTTTAATTTTTCTTTTATTTTTTTATATCCCAAATATTTATTGGGCACTTACTTCTTATAATCTGGAGGAGGCAATGACAATCCACTCCAGTACTCTTGCCTGGAAAACCCCATGGACGGAGGAGTCTGATAGGCTACAGTCAACGGGGTCGCAAAGAGTCGGACACGACTGAGCGACTTCACTTCATTATTCCTTATAAAGCTGTATGTTAAGCAATGGTCATTCAGTAGCAAGCCCAGAAGACAGAGGACTTATAGTTTAGACTAATAAAAAATAACGACAATGTAGTTTGGGGTTTATGGTATATATAGCAGTAAAAAAAAAAAAGGGAATTATGAAAGTATACTATTTTAAGATTCCTATATTTTACATGATATGGTATAATACCACTTGCAGGTAGACTATGATAAGTTAAAGACATGGAATCTTAACTACTATAGCAACAAAACAAGGATTTTTAACTAATAAAGCAACACAGAACATAAAATGTATCATAAAATATACTTGATCCAAAAGGTGGCATTAAAAAAATGAGAAA
>SJYQ01000939.1:707348-766989 GCA_006410935.1 Redunca redunca | reverse complement strand
AAACAGAAACAAATGGCAAGATAATAGACTTACACCTAATCATTTTCCTAATTATATCAAATATAAGTAGTTTGAACACCTCCATTATAAGGAAGAAATAGGCATACTGGATAAAAACAAACAAGACTCCATTAAATGTTAATGGAAACTGAGTTTAACTATAAAGACACAAATGGACAAATAAAAGAACAAAAGTAAAAGAGCAGAAAACAATATGCTCAAACTCATCAAAAGATGAGGCTATAGCTTGAGAGGCTACATTGCAACAACAAAGAAAGCTTCAGAGCAAAGACTATTACAATGGACAAATGGTTTTATTTTGTAATGATAAGGGGTCAGTTCATCAAGAGGGACCAACATTTCTTGTCAGTGAAGTTTTGATGATGGCCATTCTGACTGCTGTGAGGTGATAATCCAGAAACAACAAATGCTGGAGAAAGTGTGGAGAAAAAGGAAACTTCCTACCCCACTGGTGGGAATTTAAATTGATACAGACATTATGGAAAACAATATGAGTTTCCTTAAAAAACTAAAAATAAAACTACCAAAGGATTCAGCATTCCCACTTCTGTGTATATACTGGGAGAAAACCATAATTCAAAAAGATACATGCACCCCAGTGTTCACTGAAGCACTATTTACAATAGCCGGGAAATGGAAGCAACTTAAATGTCCACCAACAGAGGAATGGATAAAGAAGATGTACATATATATACACAATGATATATTACTTGCACATAAAAATGAATGAAATTGTGCAATTTATAGAAACGTGGATTGACATAGAGACTGGCATCCTGAGTGAAGTGAGTAAAAAAGATCAAAACAAATATTGTGTAATATTGCTTATATGTGGAATCTAGAAAAACAATGTGAATAAACTTAATTATAAGCAGAAATAGACACAAAGGTAGAGAACAAATGCGTGGATACAGGAATGGTAAAGGGGAAGCGGGATGAATTAGGAGAATGGCTTGACATATACACATTTGTTTAGTCGCTCAGTCATGTCCCACTCTTTGCGACCTCATGAACTGCAGCACGCCAGGGTTCCCTTTCCTTCACCATCTCCTGGAGCTTGCTCAAACTCATGTCCATTGAGTCGGTGATGCCATCCAACCATCTCATCCTCTATCATCCTCTTCCCCTCCTGCCTTCAATCTTTTCCCCCATCAGGGTCTTTTCTAACAAGTCAGCTCTTCACATCAGGTGGCCAAAGTACTGGAGCTTCGTTTGGCTTCAGCATCAGTCCTTTCAATGAATGGTCAGGCTTGATTTCCCTTAAGATTGACTAGTTTGATCTCCTTGCAGTCCAAGGAACTCTCAAGAGTCTTCTCCAGGACCACAGTTCAAATGCATCAATCCTTTGGTGTTCAGCCTTCTTTACAGAACTCACATCCATATATGACTACTGGAAAAACCATTGCACTGACTAGATGGACCTTTGTTGCCAAAGTGATGTCTCTGCTTTTTAATGCATGTCTAGGTTTGTCATACCTTTTCCTCCAAGAAGCAAGTGTCTTTTAATTTCATGGCTGCAGTCACCATCTGTAGTGATTTTGGAGCCCCAAAAAATAGTCTCTCAATGTTTCCATTGTTTTCCTATCTATTTGCCATGAAGTGATGGAACTGGATGTCGTGATCTTTGTTTTCTGAATCCTGAATTTTAAGCCAGCTTTTTCACTCTCCTCTTTCACTTTCATCAAGAGGCTCTTTAGTTCTTCACTTTCTGCCATAAGGGTGGTGTCATCTGCATATCTGAGGTTATTGATATTTCTCTCGGCAATCTTAATTCCAGCTTGTGCTTCATCTAGCCAGTGTTTCTCATGATGTACTCTGCATCTAGGTTAAATAGCACAGTGAATATATACAGTTTGATGTACTCCTTTCTTGATTTGGAACCAGTCTGTTGTTCCATGTCTAACTGTTGCTTCTTGACCTTCATACAGATTTCTCAGGAGGCAGGTAAGGTGATCTGGTATTCCCATCTCTTTAAGACTTTTCCACAGTTTGTTGTGATCCACACAGTCAGAGGCTTTACTTTATGAGAGCCTATAATGCTAAGGATATAATTCACAAGATCTTTGAAAACTTTTCAATTGTATAGTCATTTAATCAACACATTTTTTAATGGAGCACAGAGCAGATATTGTCAATTACCCACCAACATCCTCTCAGAACTCACTTGCTAAAGGCAGCTACTGGGAATTTCTATCCCGTCTAGTTTTTTGTTGTTGTTTTTTATTTAATTTTTTATTCTTGTTTTACCTGAGGAGCACATAAGCCTTCACACAGTGCAAACTGACATAAAATAGACTTAACTTCTTGGAAGCAATCCTCAGTAAATGCCAGTCAAAGTTGATAAATAAATACCCCTATTTATAAATAAATAAATAAGTGCTTTGTGGTTTGAATGGAGTGACTGAGGCATGTTCTGCACTATCTTTCATGCTGCACCATGGAACTGAATTCCCATCCTGCAGATTGACAACTCCCTGGTTTCATGCTGTTTTTAACTTTCTGCTGTTCCCTGCCTCACTTCTTTTGTGTCTGGGTGTATATTTATGATGTATCTATTGAAAGAGATGTACTCCACATCCACCTACTCCTCTGCCATCTTGGGTCCCTCTGTATCTCACTTCTTTTTTTTTCTTTTAATTTTTATTTTAACTTTAGTTTACTTTACATTACTGTATTGGTTTTGCCAAACATTGACATTAATTCACCACGAGTGTACATGCGTTCCCAAACACGAATCCCCTCCCATCTCCCACGCCATACCATCTCTCTGGGTCCTCTCCTTGCACCAGTCCCAAGCATCCTGCATCCTGCATCGGACATAGACTGGCGATTCGTTTCTTACATGATAGTATACATGTTTCAATGCCATTCTCCCATCTCATCCCACCCTCTCCCTCCCTCTCTCCCCCAGAGTCCAACAGTTCACTCTATAGATCTGAGTCTCTTTTGTTGTCTCGCATACAGGGTCATCATCCCTATCTTTCTAAATTCCATATATATGCGTTAGTATACTGTATTGGTGTTTTTCTTTCTGGCTTACTTCACTCTGTATAATCGGTTCCAGTTCCATCCATCTCCTTAGAACTGATTCAAATGTATTCTTTTTAATGGCTGAGTAATACTCCATTGTGTATATGTACCACAGCTTTCTTATCCATTCATCTGCTGATGGACATCTAGGTTGTTTCCATGTTCTGGCTATTATAAACAGTGCTGCGATGAACATTGGGGTACATGTGTCTCTTTCTATTCTGGTTTCCTCGGTGTGTATGCCCAGCAGTGGGATTGCTGGGTCATAAGGCAATTCTATTTGCAATTTTTTAAGGAATCTCCACACTGTTCTCCATAGTGGCTGTACTAGTTTGCATTCCCACCAACAATGTAAAAGGGTTCCCTTTTCTCCACACCCTCTCCAGCATTTATTGCTTGCAGACTTCTGGATCGCAGCCATTCTGACTGGTGTGAAGTGGTACCTCATTGTGGTTTTGATTTGCATTTCTCTGATAATGAGTGATGTTGAGCATCTTTTCATGTGTTTGTTAGCCATCCGTATGTCTTCTTTGGAGAAATGTCTATTTAGGTCTTTGGCCCATTTTTTGATTGGGTCATTTATTTTTCTGGAATTGAGCTGCATAAGTTGCTTGTATATTTTTGAGATTAGTTGTTTGTCAGTTGCTTCATTTGCTATTATTTTCTCCCATTCAGAAGGCTGTCTTTTCACTTTGCTTATATTTTCCTTTGTTGTGCAGAAGCTTTTAATTTTGATTAGATCCCATTTGTTTATTTTTGCTTTAATTTCCAGAATTCTGGGGGGTGGATCATAGAGGATCCTGCTGTGATTTATGTCGGAGAGTGTTTTGCCTATGTTCTCCTCGAGGAGTTTTATAGTTTCTGGTCTTACATTTAGATCTTTAATCCATTTTGAGTTTACTTTTGTGTGTGGTGTTAGAAAGTGATCTAGTTTCATTCTTTTACAAGTTGTTGACCAATTTTCCCAGCACCACTTGTTAAAGAGATTGTCTTTACTCCATTGTATATTTTTGCCTCCTTTATCAAAGATAAGGTGTCCATAGGTGTGTGGGTTTATCTCTGGGCTTTCTATTTTGTTCCATTGATCTATATTTCTGTCTTTGTGCCAGTACCATACTGTCTTGATGACTGTGGCTTTGTAGTAGAGCTTGAAGTCAGGCAAGTTGATTCCTCCAGCTCCATTCTTCTTTCTCAAGATTGCTTTGGCTATTCGAGGTTTTTTGTATTTCCATATAAATCTTGAAATTATTTGTTCTAGTTCTGTGAAAAATACCGCTGGTAGTTTGATAGGGATTGCATTGAATTTGTAGATTGCTTTGGGTAGTATACTCATTTTCACAATATTAATTCTTCCGATCCATGAACATGGTATATTTCTCCATCTATTAGTGTCCTCTTTGATTTCTTTCATCAGTGTTTTATAGTTTTCTATATATAGGTCTTTAGTTTCTTTAGGTAGATATATTCCTAGGTATTTTATTCTTTTCGTTGCAATGGTGAATGGAATTGTTTCCTTAATTTCTTTTTCTACTTTCTCATTATTAGTGTAAAGGAATGCAAGGGATTTCTGTGTGTTGATTTTATATCCTGCAACTTGACTATATTCGTTGATTAGCTCTAGTAATTTTCTGGTGGAGTCTTTAGGGTTCTCTATGTAGAGGATCATGTCATCTGCAAACAGTGAGAGTTTTACTTCTTCTTTTCCAATGTGGATTCCTTTTATTTCTTTTTCTGCTCTGATTGCTGTGGCCAGAACTTCCAGAACTATGTTGAATAGTAGCGGTGAGAGTGGGCACCCTTGTCTTGTTCCTGACTTTAGGGGAAATGCTTTCAATTTTTCACCATTGAGGATAATGTTTGCTGTGGGTTTGTCATATATAGCTTTTATTATGTTGAGGTATGTTCCTTCTATTCCTGCTTTCTGGAGAGTTTTTATCATAAATGGATGTTGAATTTTGTCAAAGGCCTTCTCTGCATCTATTGAGATAATCATATGGCTTTTATTTTTCAATTTGTTAATGTGGTGAATCACATTGATTGATTTGCGGATATTGAAGAATCCTTGCATCCCTGGAATAAAGCCCACTTGGTCATGGTGTATGATCTTTTTAATGTACTGTTGGATCCTGATTGCTAGAATTTTGTTGAGGATTTTTGCATCTATGTTCATCAGTGATATTGGCCTGTAGTTTTCTTTTTTTGTAGCATCTTTGTCAGGTTTTGGTATTAGGGTGATGGTGGCCTCATAGAACGCGTATCTCACTTTTTAATCCCCGTCAGTTTTCCTGGATCACTTCTCAAACTATGGGTATTCTAATCCTTGCCTCAAGATCTAGGGAAACAGCAGCAAAAAAAAAGAAAAAGAAAAAAGGATTACCTGACCTTGTAAGTGCCAGAAATTTTATTTACAACTTGGAAATAGGCAAAATTGATTACTGAGTGTCCTTTCAGTGCAGTCCTTAGCTTGACTTACCATCAAACTTGGTTATTTTACAACTCTGTTGGAGCAGAGGTTAATTTGAAAATTTTGCCCAGTAGAGATCAAATAATTTCTGTCCAGTGAAATAGATAGTGCCAAAGGTTACATTTTATTTCCCTGTGAAACATTAATCAGTTCTGTGTATAACCCAGCATTTCTATCCTGACATTTCTTTATTAAAAAGGCCCAGTTTCACCCAAGCTTTTGAACAGTATTTAATATTATTCTGGTTGCCTTATTTATAAAGAAATGGATAACATTTGGGGCATGTTTTAATTTTATATTTGTCTGAGATTTATATTTTATACACTTTGGAGCATTCAACATAAGGGAGATAAACAATAAATGACAATAACTATATACATAGATACATACATATATTAAATAAGTCATGTCCTAATGAGTACTGTAAAGAAGAATAAAGCTGGGTAGAGGTTAGAGCTTGATGGTTTGGAGGGAAAGTGCTATTTTATATAAAGTGATTGAGGAGGCCTCTGAATGGAGACAGGAAGGGAGCTGGTCACATGAAGATCTAAAGTAGAAGCATTCCAGAAAGGCAAACACACACACACACACACACACACAAAGTAAAAATTCTGAAATAAGACTGTGCTTGAGAAATTCAGGTAACAGAAAGAAGATCACCACAGTGAATACTGAGTGAGTTATGGTGGAGGAAAAGGAAAGGGAGTGACAAGCGATGAAGGCAAAGAAGTAATATGGACCAGACCACATATGACTTTCTATACTACTTCAAGGACGGTGGCTTATACTTTAAGTGAGATAGAAGGAGAATTCTAAGCAAAGTAAGGTGACCTGCTGTCTCCAAAGGATCATATCAGCCACAGAATTGAGATTAGAGGCTAGGGCACACCTGGAGAGACCACTTTTTTTTTTTTTTTTCAATTTTGGCAAGAGATTTTGGTGGCCTAGACCTGGGTGATGGTGGTAGTGAGATAAACTTTTAGGTAAAACCAACATTAATTCTCTCTGATAATTAAATGCAATTTATGAGAATGAGTATCAGTCTTCATTTACCAATTCTTCACTTTTTGCAATTTTTAATACAAGGTATTAGGTTAAGCATATAATGTCAATAAAACAGCTTTTAAGATTCACATGGACTTTTTCTGCAGGCTTAAGAAATTTGAGATTAATATGGTTATGTCACTTCAGAGACATTTGAATACTTAAAACTGCCACTTTCACAAATGGTGATAAATGCATCAGCAAAAAAATCTCATCATAGTAATTTAAACATAGGTTATTCTGACATAGTCAAACTGAACCACATTCTAGTTCTCAGGGAAGATATTCTTAAGAAGCAGAGTCAGGTTTATTTTACACTAATAGAGAAAAAATGAAACTCAGAGTATGGTTCTATTTACATTAATTTAGAACTGTGAAACTTGGGTTGTAAATTTTAGCAATTTGTTTTTAAAAATGATATTGGTTTCAGAAACTGACAGCCCATCATTTAAAATACCTAGAATCACTAACTTCTGTAGTATTTCTGCTTGGTATTGTTTATGATAGAATTGTTCCTAAACCAAAGGAATTTCATGCATGTCACACTAAGAACTGACTTGTAAATTTTTCTGTCTACTGATTCTTTTATCTTTTAATAAACATATGTTCATTTTTATCTTCAAAAGCCTAAAAATTGATCTCTAAAGCAAGATGTACAAACCAGAAACGGCATGAAATATAGTCCATTGAATGGAGGAGAAAAATTAGATCACCTGCTAATATTTACTACTTTGTGTATGTGTGTGTGTGTGGAATTTAGGTATCTATTAATGCAGTAATACTTAGAAATAATTCTTAAATAGCAAATATACAATAGGAGTAAATATACATAGGAGTATATTTATATTTTTTTTCTTAGGAAGACACAGTAAAGAAGTTTGGACATATTTATAACATCAGTTCATTGGAAAAGACCCTGATGCTGGGAAAGATTGAGGGCAGGAGGAGAAGGGAATGACAGAGGATGAGACAGTTGGATGGGATCACTGACTCAATGTCATGAGTTTGACCAAACTCTAGTACGTAGTGAAGAACAAGGAAGCCTGGCATGCTACCATCTACGGGGTCACAAGGAGTTGGACATGACTTAGCAACTGAACGACAATATCAGCTACAATGTAATTTCTATGAATGGTATGATTTCTTTTAATTGTTTTTATCATTCACTGAGGTATCCCAAGCAGGGAAAAAAAAAATCTGTGCTTAGTTCATAACAGGAGAAGTCAATGGCACCCCACTCCAGTACTCCTGCCTGGAAAATCCCATGGATGGAGGAGCCTGGAAGGCTGCAGTCCGTGGGGTCACTGAGGGTCTGACACAACTGAGTGACTTCCCTTTCACTTTTCACTTTCATGCATTGGAGAAGGAAATGGCAACCCACTCCAGTGTTCTTGCCTGGAGAATCCCAGGGACGGGGGAGCCTGGTGGGCTGCCGTCTATGGGGTCACACAGAGTCAGACAAGACTGAAGTGACTTAGCAGCAGCAGCAGCAGTTCATAACAGTACTTAGTACAATAAAGTATATGTTTAATAAAAAAGACGGATTAACATTTATAATCATGTCTTCTATATTTATTGAAATGAAATCTGAGGAAGAAAATTCCCCGCCGTGTAATCTGGATACATATGTACGTTGTAAAGAACACAAGGAATAACAAAAGAGAAAGATACTAGTTTCTGGATATCAAATACTCCAAGGTTTTACACTGGTATCAACTATGTCTATATAGAAAAACTCTAATAGAAGGTAGTGTCCAACAATGGGCCACACAGTGTAGTGAAATAAAAGTAATTTGGGGTAGTTGAAGATAACATTGATAATAGGGTTGCTATCATTTATTGTTTACTTTGGGCCAATAAATGAAAAGTAGTATTTTTATGGATGTTGTGTTTTTATCCCCCAAAACTATAAGAATAATTGATATATAATAGATGATTAGCATTTATTTTAAAAATGAATTTTCTCTTTCAACGATCTTATGAAGAAAGATATTTTTTTAAACTTTTTCAGATTACAACATCTAAGACTAGAGAGGTTAAGACCCTTGCCTCAAATCACACAGAAAGCACACATAAGAGTCCAGAGTTATATCAAAATCTGAGAAAAAAAATAAACTCTTAACAAACATGGTTGTCTCTGTTTTTAATGGAAAATAAATATGATCATTGTGCAGAGATAAGTTATGTGTGTAGTATTCAATAGACAGAATAATAGATTGAGTGTGCAGACAATAAATCAGTTATTTATATAGAATTTATCCTTGGTGGCTCAAATGGTAAAGAATTTGCCTGCAATGCAGGAGACCCAGGTTTGATCCTTGGGTCAGGAAGACACCCTGGAGAAGGGATTGGCTACCCACTCCAGTATTCTTGCCTAGAGAATTCCATGGACAGAGGAGCCTGGAGGGCTATGGTCCATATGGTCGCAGAGTCAGCTATAACTGATTAACACACTTATGTATAATTCTCATTTTTACTAATCTGAAAAGTGAGGTTTGGAGTATTGAGTAAGAAAGAGTCATAGGAAAAGTAACCGCAGATCTAATTAATGCCTAACAGAAGACTGGGAGCTGTTTAGGAACTACAGAATGCCTAGAAACCACTGTTGACTTAAACACACTTAAACAACTGGTTTAAGAGTGGCAGAGGACAGATGAAACTCCTCAGGAAGTAACTGTATATCTACAGTGAGGAGCTCTTACTCTGTCTCTACCCACATGGGGCAATGCCATACCTAGGAAAATCAAACTTGGACGATTATTCAAATGATGCATGAAGAGGTAATGGGGTCATATAGAATGAAGGTCATATAAAACTTGCATTGAAAGAAAACAATTCTCTTGCCAGTTGATGTGGATAGAATCTAAGAACTAAGCATTGTGCACCCACTCTCGAGTGGAAAGAATTCTAATGCTAAGCTTCTCTGTAATAAAAGTAAAATTTTTGGTTGAAAGCCATCAGTAGTGTCTTACATGGCTCCTTAGAAGACAGAGATAAAGATTAAAAAAAAAAAAAAAAACAGTATGTTTGGGAGGTACCAGCCCAGAGAGATGAAGGTAAGAAAAGAGAAATCAAAGAGTAACAAGGGAATACGCAAAGCTATGAGATGCCATGGGTCGTGGTTCCAGCCATGGCTTCATGATAAGCCACAAAAGGCAGAGAGGATCTTGCAGCAGGCTTGTTTGCTCAGCATGTGGGTCTTCTACAGAAAGGATGCAGGGAAGAACTTCCACTCAGACTATTATGAAATAAACTAAGGGAGAGAAATGTACCTGTTCAGTGTCCTTGTATCTTTCACTTTTTACTGATCAGATATATTTCCTAAACACCTGGGTTGCATCCCCAGCCCATTTGTGGCTAAGAAATTGGGACCTATGTCATGCTTTGAAGTTTTTTATCCAAGATCAACAGAAGAGTCTTGTCCCAGTATGAATAGTGCACCAAAAAGATGGAGAAATTGAAAAGCTCAGTGTTTGAGGAAGCATAAAGACTTCCTTGGTGGCTCAGACGGTAAAGCGTCTGTCTCCAGTGCGGGAGACCCGGGTTCAGTCCCTGGGCTGGGAAGATCCCCTGGGGAAGGAAATGGCAATCCACTCCAGTACTATTGCCTGGAAAGTCCCATGGACAGAGGAGCCTGGTAGGCTACAGTCCATGGGGTCACAAAAAGTCAGACACGACTGAGCAACTTCACTTTCACTTTCAAAAGGTTTATATTAGTATCTGAACACTAAAGAAGACAGTTAAAAAATGTGTTACTTCAAGATGCTTCTTTATCCTCACCTCACAGTGCTGGGAATAAAAGAGGGAAGACCTCATAAAACAAGAAATTTGCCCCAACATTACCTTATGGCAAAATAGAAGTGCTTGGAAGAAAACTAAATTGAGTCCAGTTCAAACAAGGGTGGAAAATCCAAGTGAGACCTACAAGAGTATCTACCTCCTGAGTCAGAGTCAAGGGTAAACTGATGGATACACTTGAGAAACTCTAGAAAAAGTCAATGGGTGCAGTGACTTTTTAAAAGAAGAAAGTTAACAAACAGGTTTGGACCCTAGGAAAAGGACTAACTGGAAAAATGGGCATGCAAGAGTCCATAGATATAAGCAGAAGAGAGTCAAGCATACAGCATTAACTTCTCAATGAAGTTTTTAATTTTAAAAATAAATATGATAATAATATTAACTAACACTTATTTGCCAAGCTTTACAGAATCTTTCTCTATTAACACACAGCATTCTCTCCTTGGTATTTATGAGGACTGTAATAATTAGTCCATTTCATAAGTGAAAGACTCTAAGACACAGTGAAGACAATGAAATTGCACAGATCACATAGCTAAAGTGAGAAATAAAGCCAGGATTTGAACCCAGAAAGATTGGCTCCAGGTTGTGCGAAGAGATAGGATGCTGGCTGCCACCAGCATTATGGAAAGACTCGACAACTCTAACTTCATGTTTTCCAACAGGGAAACTCTATGTTATTTGCCCTTTCTCAGAAAGCCTAGCAAAACAGCCTCGGATCATAGTCTGTGCAGAGTTGAGTCTAAGATTAGAAAATATGTCTCTCCAACTCATTTAACATAAATTCAATACACAAATTCCCAAAGTGACCACATTTAAAATTGAATGCCAATTTATTTTAATGACTATGAATTCTCAGAATTTTCACATTGAAGTATATCATGTATTAATTGACAAATGTCCAGTACTCTTCACAATCACAAATACTTATAACAAAAAATAGAAGGAAATGAACAAAAGAAAATCTCCCCATGGCTTAAAAATTCTTATTACTCAGGCAAGTTGAAATAATCAACAATGAGGAAAAATGTGAAAGGCACAGCTACACTTATGTAAATACTTCAACATCACAGGGGTAAAGCTACCATTTTAATTTCTTTCTTCTCAAAGGTTTCACTCTTCCTAGGTTTTTGCCATGAGATGCTACATTCTCTTTTACAAAAAGGACATCAGTGGAAATTATGCTACATTTTATATGATAAACCATTGTAACTTTGCTGGAATGCTTTTATCTAGGATGGAGACATCTTTGTAGAATCAAAGTGTCTGTCATGTAAAAATAGATGCATTTATATAATATTATTAAAAAGAAATAACAGTCCAAAATAGAGTCACTTGTGCTAAGCCCACCTCACCAAAATGAGACTCATGCCTAATCTAATTCTTGTTTCAGCTCCTTCCAGTAATGCAACTTTCTAATCAATCCATCTAGAATTACCTGGTCAGCACTAATGAGGTAATCTGCCTGCTAGATCCCCTCCAACCTGCAAAGGGAGAGGATTTACCTGAAACAACACTCTTCGTATCTTGCCCCTTTACTGTCTTGTCTATAAAAGTTTTCTATTTTGTAGAGCTCTTTGAAGTTCCTTTCTGTTTACTAGATAGGATACTGCCCGATTCATAAATCATTGAACAAAGCCAACTGGATCTTTACTCAGTTGAATTTTGCCTTTTTAACAGATTTACTGACTGTGGTGGAATTCAAAGTAAACTTCTGATGGCACCTGGGGACAAGAACACAGGCAGTACCTTGCAATCCTTTAAGCTTACTGTCTTTCTTACCATTTCTTAGGGTGGTGGGCAAATCCCTCTTTGTTCTAAACTCTGTTCTCTGTGTTGAGTTCCTGATCTAATTGGCTTCTTGTCCTGCAATTCCCTAGAAATCCCAGACCCTGATTCTGTCCCTAGGCCCTTGTGGAAACTGTTAGTGGCAGCTCACAGGTCCTTACTTATGTGGAGCTGCCAGTCCATAGTCCCTATTTGTTGAAGTCTGATGGTTCAGCCCTATCCTCGGGTCCTCAGTTCTATATTGGGAATGGCTGGAGGTGTGCCCAAGATCTTCAGTTGGCTAGTCTGCAGTAACATCTAAATCCTAGTCCTTGGTTATGTCCCCAGATTTGGGAAATGCTGATGTATCTGCAGCTCCTCTTTTGTGTGTACTCAGCCCACAGTCTCGATTCATTGGAGTCTGCTAGTTCAGTCCTTTTCCCAGTTCCTACTTCTTAGGTTGGGCTTCCCTGGTGGTTCACTGGGAAAGAATCCCCCTGCCAAGCAAGAGGCACAGGTTTGATCCCTGGGTCAGGATCCCTTGGAGAAGGAAATGGCAACCCACTCTAGTATTATTTCCTGGGAAATCCAGGACAGAGAGCCTTGAGGGCTAAAGTCCAGGGGTTCACAAAGAGTAGGCCATGACTTAGCAACTAAACAACAAGGATGATAACAACCTCAGGGGTTACCGCTTTTGTGCCAGTGTGTACATGAGGTAGAAACTACTGAGAACGGGGACCACAAAGCCAAAAAGCCACACAAATTGATCAGCATATTAAGCATTCACAAGCTGTCAGAGTATTCCCTACCTAACCCAAAGCATCTTATGCTAGGATAAGTAGGTCACAGAACAGGCTAAGATTAATAGTATGTTACCCGCCAACCTCAAAGTAACTTTCTATGCAACAGGTTAGACTGTAAAATACCACACAGTTTCCAAGCCCACCACACATTCCTTTTAAGTATTAGTTTGGCTCTGAGAGGCCCTAAAGTTTAGCTAAAACAAACAAATAAAGATGATCAGATCTTTAATATCCATAGATGACTGTGCTCTGCTCAGTTGTGCCTGACTCTTTATGACCTTATGGACTTCAGCCTATCAGTTTCTTCTGTCCTTGGGACTTTTCAGGGAAGAATACTGGAGTGGGTTGCCATTTCCTCCTCCAGAGGATCTCCCTGCTGTTGCTGCTGCTGCTAAGTTGCTTCAGTTGTGTCCGACTCTGTGCAACCCCATAGACAGCACCCCACCAGGCTCCCCCATCCCTGGGATTCTCCAGGCAAGAACACTGGAGTGGGTTGTCATTTCTTTCTCCAAGGCACGAAAATGAAAAGTGAAAGTGAAGTCGCTCAGTCGTGTCTGACTCCTAGTGACCCCATGAATTGCAGCCTACCAGGCTCCTCCATCCATGGGATTTTCCAGGCAAGAGTACTGGAGTGGGGTGCCATCACCTTCTCTGAGAAGATCTCCCTGACCCAGGGATCAAACCCGTGTCTCTGCACTGCAGGTGGATTCTATACCACTGAACCATTGGGAAAGCCCTCCATAGAGTTAAGTGGATTGCTTTCCTGCACACCTCTTCATGTGTAAGAACCAAGGTTCTGGAAGCTGTAGATATCTGCAAAAATGGCAAAATCTTACTAAAGACATCCCTGAATTGCAGTGGCCATTACAGGGAATGTTCCACTTAAGACAAGATATTTGATTTAAAAATGTACTTGCAAGGATTTCTGAATTAAACAGTAGGGGATATCTATGTTGGTTGGTATGCAGAAGCTTCCAAAATGCTTTAAGATTCCAAAATAGTTTTATCAAAAGGTTGACTGCAAGAGGCTGATAAAAAATTAAAGACACCAAAGGTATCTAAAACAACACCTAGGCCTTCCTTATGATACCCTCTTATGGGTTCAGCATTATAACACTGGCCAAAGAATCAATATCTCAGTTGTAATTAATGTGAGGATTGAAAAAGAGATTGTCTTCCAAGTCCCTGGGCAGAGTCTTCAACAGCAACTCAAATGGATTATACAGAGTGAAGTAAGCCAGAAAGAAAAACACCAATACAGTATACTAACGCATATATATGGAATTTAGAAAGATGGTGATGAAGACCCTGTATGCAAGACAACAAAAGAGACTCAGATGTGTAGAGTGGACTTTTGGACTCTGGGGGAGAGGGAGAGGGTGGGATGAGATAGGAGAATGGCATTGAAACATGTATACTATCATGTAAGAAACGAATCACCAGTCTATGTCCGATGCAGGATGCAGGATGCTTGGGACTGGTGCATGGGGAGGACCCAGAGAGATGTTATGGGGTGGGAGGGGATTCATGTTTGGGAACGCATGTACACACGTGGTGAATTCATGTCAATGTTTGGCAAAACCAATACAGTATTGTAAAGTAAACTAAAGTTAAAATAAAAATTAAAAAAAAAAAATAAAGTAGGCCCCCATGTGAACCCCTCCCAGAGTGGATGAGACTTGGGGGGATGGTAAAGTGCTATGTTATTCCCTTAAACTGCTAAGAAAAAACAAAGTTGAAACTGATGAAAACCCTTACCAATTCCTGGTAGATACTGGATCTACACTCTGTTTCAATCTCACTGGGAACATGCAGATGGGATCCTGAGAAAACTAGCAAAAGCTGGCTAAGGGTGAGAATTCTTACTGGATTCAGCTCTCCTGAATCTTGGTCTGTAGTATCTGAGAAAGAGAGAAAACATACCTTGTTCATCTTCTTTGCTTAGGATGCCTCCTAAGTTCAAGGAGTTATTCAGTACTGCAGAAATATTTACCATTTGTCCTGGCTTTAAACTGAGAAGATATTTTAAAATATTTTAAAGTGACTTTTATGGTCAGAAATTGGCCAGGAGTTGGAAGCTGATACTTACAGCATAATAGGAAATTCTTTAGACTTTCTCCCTGAGTTAAAACTAGAGGGAAAGAAAAGAAAAAGAAAAAAAAAAAAACCTTCTAAGGCCCTTGTTAAAGGATTTATGGGTGAATCAACCTATGATGCCATTTAGGCTTCACCCAAATCTCCGAGGCACTGAGAGCAACCGTGCTTACCTTACCAGTCTTTGCAAAACTAGAAACGCAGCTCTAGAGGTAGTTCAAGGTTTGCCTGTTTATTTTTCCCAATCCCCAAGCCTCCTCTACTTATTAACAGGCTTATAACTTGTATTTTTTCGCTGTGCCTTTGAGAAATGAATTTAAAGTACAAACTTCAGGGAGGTAATTTTTATCAGAAGAAAAACAAAAGGGGGAAGGTCACTTGAAGCCTAGCTTTAGCCATTTCACCAGGTGGCCGTAACTTACCCCAGAATCAGGCAGAATTACAACTTAGATACAAATTCTTTTATAACTAGTACAATGGAAGCTATAGGTTTTCTGTTTCCATCTAACTATGTGTGTGTGCATCTGTGTGTGTGTGTGTGTAGATACATGGTGTTTTTCTGCCTCTGATATTGCCAAATTAATTTGTAAAAGATTTTTACTTAATTGGCTTAAAAGAGTAAATGCTTATATAAATTAAATTCTCTGAAATATAATGGAAACTAAGCCAATGTCATAGGATCCTGGAAAATATTTAGTAATGTGAAGTAAAATTCATATTTTATAGCAAGATAAGAAAGTTTTAGACATAAAAATATTTCTCTGCCCTTTGGCCTCCTCTCTTCTTCCTCCTGTGCATTGTGTATCTGTATTGACCAAACTTCCTCTATTGGCAGAAATACCTGCTCAACCATAAACAACAACATTCTCCTAGCATCAACAGGACAACTCCTTAAAAGATAACATTCCTTCTTGATCTTGTAAGGGGTCACAGTGATGCTTAGATCTAATCATGTAAACTGTCAATAATATATTATTTAACATACATCCCACTGTTTCAAAAAACTGTGACTTGACTTTTAACAAGTTGACCAGTTTTCAGAGCTGTCTGGGATGCTCATCTTGGGTTATAATCTTTGGATTTGGCTTGTATAAAATTCTTTATTTCCTTCTTAGATTGATAAATTTTTCTTTGAGGATATGAAAGCCAGTTAAAAGTTGTTGCTTTAATTAAAACAGGTGTGTCTTTAGAGTTATAAGCATTAAATATACAATTTTATTTTACCTGAACTCATTAATCAAATAAGTTCCTGCTATCTCTTATTAAAATTGCCAGCAGAGAGAAGCACTTAGAATGATGACAGATGTTATCTATTTCCTAATGAAGATTTTGTGGTAATCTAGACCTGCCTCTTGAGAAACCTGTATGCAGGTCAGGAAGCAACCGTTGGAACTGGACATGGAACAACAGACTGGTTCCAAATAGGAAAAGGAGTACGTCAAGGCTGTATATTGTCACCCTGCTTATCTAAATTATATGCAGAGTACATCATGAGAAATGCTGGGCTGGAAGAAGCACAAGCTGAAATCAAGATTGCTGGGAGAAATATCAATAACCTCAGATATGCAGATGACACCACCGTTATGACAGAAAGTGAAGAGGAGCTAAAAGCCTCTTGATGAAAGTGAAAGAGGAGAGTGAAAAAGTTGTCTTAAAGCTCAACATTCAGAAAATGAAGATCATGGCATCCGGTTCCATCACTTCATGGGAAATAGATGGGGAAACAGTGGAAACAGTGTCAGACTTTATCTTTTTGGGCTCCAAAATCACTGCAGATGGTGACTGCAGCCATGAAATTAAAAGAAGCTTACTCCTTGGAAGAAAAGTTATGACCAACCTAGACAGCATATTCAAAAGCAGAGACATTACTTTGCCAACAAAGGTCCATCTAGTCAAGACTATGGTTTTTCCAGCAGTCATGTATGGATGTGACAGTTGGACTGTGAAGAAAGTTTAGCACCGAAGAATTGATGCTTTTGAACTGTGATGTTAGAGAAGACTCTTGAGAGTCCCTTGGACTGCAAGGTGATCCTACCAGTCCATCCTAAAGGAGATCAGCCCTGGGATTTCTTTGGAAGGACTGAGCTAAAGCTGAAACTCCAGTACTTTGGCCACCTCATGTGAAGAGTTGACTCATTGGAAAAGACTCTGATGCTGGGAGGGATTGGGGGCAGGAGGAAAAGGGGACGACAGAGGATGAGATGGCTGGATGGTATCACCCAGTCGATGGACGTGAGTTTGAGTCAACTCTGGGAGTTTATGATGGACAGGGAGGCCTGGTGTGCTGCGATTCATGGGGTCGCAGAGTCAGACACAACTGAGTGACTGAACTGAACTGAATTGAACTGAAACATAATTGTTAAGAACAAGTAAACTAAATAGATTTAAGTAAAATAAAAAGTTTTAGGTGAACTATTTGAGTAGTTTCCCCAAAACTTTGTGGTAACCTGAACCTTAAAACTTTGCTAAGATAAATTAAATGGTGGATAGTCAATAAGTATATAGATCATTTCTAAATAAGAGGAAACATTGACCAGGGTTTATTCACTTTGGGCTTCCTTTTACAGAGAAACTAAAATATACTTGGATCTATTATTAAATATGCTTTGTGTCGCACTAAAAAACTTACTATGATAAAGCATATTTTCCTGGAATATATAAAATGTATTCATATATTTGTCAAGCCACGGAATGACAATGTAGACACTTCACAATTGTTTACTTCTTTATTTTCACTAAAGATTAAAACATCTAATATATGTTATAAAAACTACTAGAAATAATAAGAGAAATATTTCTATATGTTGGGAAAGTAGAATATGGGTTTTCTGTAAAAGACATTATGAGAAATGAAGATATGTTTTTGTTGAGGAAAAAGAAAATAATTTTGTTCTAAAGTGAAACTTGTTATTTCTGAATGGGAAATAGAATAAATAACAAATCAAACAGAAAGCTGAGAAGAGAGAGACAGAATATTACCTTGTATAATCAAGTTGTCTAAAATCAATTTAATTTACTATGCATCCTAAGTCGCTTCGGTCGTGTCCAACTCTATGTGAACCTATGCACTGTAGCCCACCAGGTTCCTCTGTCCACAGGATTCTCCAGGCAAGAAAACTGGAGTGGGTTGCCATGTCCTCCTCCAGGGGATCTTCCTGACCCAGGGATTGAATCCGTATCTCTTATGTCTCCTGCATTGGCAGGTGGGTTCTTTATCTAGTGCCACCTGAATTACCAACTGAGCTATCAGGGAAGTCCAAATTTACTATAAGGGATATAAAATAAAGATTTAACATCCATAGAGCATTTATGCAAAAATAAACCTTAATATTATTACATCTGTTAAAAGAACAAGTTTTCTTAGATCATTAGTCTATTCTTATAAGAAATTTACAACTACTTAACTTTCAGTATTTGCCTGTGAAGTCTTTAATTGTTATCATGCTTAAGTAGATAACTAAGTATTATTCCAGTGACCTATGATCATATCTGACTGTTTTAAAACCTGTTGATATTTTGACAGAGCTCTCCAAATCTAATTCTAAGTGAAGTCTTATTGACCCTAACTAAATCTGGAATTTTCCAGATGACCTTTGGAACATCTCAAAAGGTTTGTTCTCTGCCTTTATAAAAGGAGAGATATTAAACTAGGCTTATTTGATATGTTAAATTACAAGTCAAGTAGAAAGTAATATATTGTCTTTTTATTTAGTATTTGTATAATTCTATAAGTTTTTCAGAAATTATATGAAATTCCTAGAGTCTGATTTGTCCAGGTATATCGTTATTAGTCATAAATCCATGTATTATATTAAATAAAATTCCCTTGTCAATTTCCACTTTTAGTGAACTCTCATCAGATCTCTAACAATGAATAGTTTTTAAGTCTTCTTACAGACAGTTATTGTTTTACTTTGACATAAGTGCTCCTGCAAAAGTATTTTATCTCCAAAGAGATTCAAGGAAAAGTCTTTTAGAAAGTATAGGTTTTCTGACAACTTTAAAATCATAAAACTGAATTGAGTAAGCAATTTCAGAACTAATGGAAAAATTGGATTAACACAGAACAAGTATTAGTTATATGGGACTGGGTGAACTGATGAAGATGATCATAATTTTTATGATGTTTTGTCTGAAACACTTATGTTCCTCAATATTTTATTTTTCCAGATTTAAATAAACATTTTCTCTTAAGCTATCTGTGACATACATAAATTTCATAAAGCATACCTTTGCAAACACAGATGAAACATTTATTTTTTTCTCCCTGCCTGTTCTCTCCAGAATTCAGAAACCCTTAACTTTTACTTTTATGGCAATATAGTTAGTTATTTGCATAAGTTTGATGAGAATCTGTTATGCTGGTAATAGGACAAAATTGGAAATACTGGCTAGATAAGCAAGACTTTAACTGAACTGTCATATTTGAGAGACACACATATAGACTCAAAAATGACTAGACAGTTTTAAGGAACTAAAGATGACTTTATGGAGCCAGTAAAGCCCCTTGGAAAAAAACGACCTGGTATCTTGCTTACAAGGTTCTGCCAAAGCAGTTTTAAAAAGGATTTATATGGTCAATTACTATTCTTGATGCACGTATGTAAATAATCAAGCCATGTCTAATGTAAACAAATTAGTTTTACTGTGACTATCCTTAGGAAAAAAGGAGTGGGAATATTTGTGAAGAGAAAGTATATGTTTATATTTTTGTCTATTTCCTATTTTGATCCTGCTAAGTGTCTTTCGGGTTTTGTTATATACATGTAAACTTGACTAAATCCTGAGTCTTTCCAATTTCCTTAAATATCTGGTTAAAAGTCTCTAAATTAACATTTTCAATTTTCTCCCACTCTTCTGATTTGGAATCACTGAGAACTCACAGAGTCGGACATGATTGAGCAAGTGAACTGAACTGCGAACAAAGACTGCCTCTGATCTCCTTAAAAGAGACTGCATCAGGTCCTCCTCACTGACTACACGATGGGCAAATTTCAGAGAACTGAACCTTGGAGACACATCTCACAGCTGAAAAAGTCTCCAACTGCATCTGATCCTGAGCAGATGTTGGAGACCTCTGAATCAAAATTGATGAGGAGAAGTAGCTGACAGAGATATAGACTACTTCCTACTAAGATACCATATCAAGAATTTATACTTAAAATAGGAAACTTTTTTTTTTCTATACTATGGCATTGGCCAACCAGACGATGGAAATATGCCATCGTCTATATCTCCCAGGCCATTATTAAGGGGGATAAACTTTCAAACAAATGGATCTGTCTATAATGCTGAAATCCATTAACAGTGCAACATTAGTGGGAATGGTTTGTGCCCAACAGGATTTATCTTTATCTGGAGTGGTTCTCACTCTCTGAGAGCCTATGAATGCCTAAACGGTTGGTGCAAAGCTGTATAATGCCTCTTAGATAACTGGACTGGGTCCTGATTGCTCATAAACAAACTAAGATACCTTCTTAGTAGATTCCCCTGAATTTATATCAATGAGTTAAAAAAGACCAGGATGGGTTCATGATTCAGAATTTGCTTCTTTTGACAGGATCCTACGCCCCTGGTGAGGAATAAGTGCAAATAAAGGTATCATCAATATTCTCTCCTTCACTCTTGAAGATATTGCAAAACCTGCTGCTAAAACAATAGCCTTTCAGCAGAATTCTTTAGACCCTCTGGCCAAAGTTGTTCTTGATAATAGAATAGCCCTTGATTATCTTCTAACTGAGCAAAGAAGTGGCTGTACTGTGATCACTGCTACCTGCTGCACCTGGATTAACACTTCCAAGGAAGTTGAATCTCAGTTGCATAAGATCACTGAACAAGCTACTTTACTTAAGAAGTGACTCATTCAACAGGATTTTTTTTTTTTACTTATATAATTTTGACTGGTTTGGTCTTGGGGACCATGGCTCTGCAGTGAACTCAAGACTGGAATTATCCTGCTTATAAAAATCATAGTAATCTCCTTGGTGTGTTGTGTTCTCTCAAAAGCTTTAAATGCACATTCACAGATGCTAGCCACCAAGTGAATTATCTCCCTACAACTGGAATGTCAAAGAAGGAACAAAGAAAATGACCAACTAAAACAATTGTGGACTTGATGTCATGACTTGTGAAAATTATAGAGATTCAGTAAAAACTCTCATGACCTGTGAATGTCTCAAAAAGGATCAGAAAAGCTGTAAGAACTACAGAATGGTAGCTGAGAGTGGCATTAATGCCTTACATTTTGATCATGGATGTCAGTTAAGCTGAGAGTCTGATCAAGAGGGATAGTTGTTAACAAGAAGTAACAGGCCCAAAATGGAGTCACTTGTGCTAGGCCCACACCACCCAACCAAGACTTACTACATAAATTAAATATAGCTTCAGCCCCTCTAAGGAATATAACCTGATTCATGTATTGTTGAATAAAGCCAATTTGATGTTTAAATTTATTAAATTGAATTTTATTTTTTAACAATATTTAGGATTTTCTCTCTTCAAGATACCATACTGAGATCAGCTATTTTAAATATTTCTTGAATAAATTTAAAATAAAATAGGAGAAGACGATGGCACCCCACTCCAGTACTCTTGCCTGGAAAATCCCATGGGCAGAGGAGCCTAGTAGGCTGCCGTCCATGGGGTCGCGAAGAGTCAGACATGACTGAGCGACTTCCCTTTCACTTTTCACTTTCGTGCATTGGAGAAGGAAATGGCAACCCACTCCAGTGTTCTTGCCTGGAGAATCCCAGGGATGGGGGATCCTGGTGGGCTGCAGTCTATGGGGTCACACAGAGTTGGACACGACTGAAGTGACTTAGCAGCAGCATGCTTTATAGAGACCTTGATTTTTATAGCAATTAAATATAAATTAACTTTTTCACTTTCCAAGTATTATTAGGAGGCTGCCTGCAATTTAAATTTCATCAAAGGTTGATTTGAATATTTAAACAGCAAAGCATTAATAATCACTTATAAAAAATCTTTACATGTGTTTTTTTTTCTTTTATACTTTGAACAGAAAGAATATTTCTCTTTTGAAGAAAATGCTTTAAGGGAAAGTATGAATGCCCATTTCATGTAGAAAATAAAACCAATAAGGAAATTCATAGCTACCATGTAACTAAAGGTTTATTTGGAGAAAAAGCAAAGGTGGGTGGGAGAAATTCAGTGTATACCAAGTCTTTCAAACCCCTTTCCTTTAATTTGACAGAATGACAACTGACAGAGAGATCTGTCTTCTGTTAAGAAAAATAACTTTTAGCCCCAATTTGAGATACCCACAGATCTTTTGCCAGCCATTAGTGCTTCTTTAAATGTCTTTTAGAGATATTTGTCCATCTGGAGTTGCAAATGAATGAAACATCTATAATATGGTAACTTTTTCTTAAAAGAAATATCTCGTTAATGACTAGCTGATAACTGAGAGAACGTTCCTATTATATTTTTTAAAGAAATATCTATGGCACTGTGTATAGCTGGCTCAAAGTATTACCCAATTGTTTGCATAGTTCTTTTTCTGCCAACAACTCTGAAAATTTTTACCTACTTCTTTAACTCATTTTCCCTTCTGTTTCTCTACCCACAAGTTTTCCCCATGTGTTTCTTTATTGTTTCTCTCTCACTTCTTGGACCAAAGGAATTGCTACTGTCCAATTACTCTGATGACTTTTGTGATAAAACTATACAACAAATATTAGCTATTTTTCCTCTAATATGTTACATTAAATTAAAGAGATGAGACCTTCCATTAATGAATGAAGTAGACATTTAAGAAAAATGGAACTTTGTGATTTATCACTCCATTTCCTAGCTGCTATTTTGTCCAAGAAACATTTGTGAACCAATTTTTTTGTCTTCTTACAAAGCAAAAATGTGAAGCTCAAGGTCACTGGAGCTTTCTTTAATTTTTTTAAAAATAATCAATTTGATGTCTATTTTATTGGTCCTAATCATCACTGAGCATTTACTATCGGACAAAAAATGTCTTATATGTGAAAGGGAGTAGAAATTTGTCACCATCTAACATGTTTCTTCAGCATAACTATTATTTCAGGCTGATTATTTTTAAGAACATCAAACACAGAAAAGCTCTTGAAAATTAAGTACAAATTATAGTTTTGTGAGAGACATTTGCATTTATAAGGGAAATTTCCATTTTTAAAGTTGCTTCCCTCTTTGTACCAAGAGAAGGATGACAAAAATCTCTAGAAACTCTTATCAATGGAGAAGGACATGACTTAAATCTGCAAACCTTACTCTTGCTTTTAGGGTTTTTCCTGGTAAACTTCTAAATCTGGTCTCTCCCTAATTCTTTTGTCTTTAGCTGCTGCTGCTGCTAAGTCGCGTCAGTAGTGTCCGACTCTGTGCGATCCCAGAGATGGCAGCCCACCAGGCTCCTTTGTTCCTGCGATTCTCCAGGCAAGAACACTGGAGTGGGCTGCCATTTCCTTCTCCAATGCATGAAAGTGAAAAGTGTAAGTGAAGTCGCTCAGTCGTGTCCAGCTCAGCGACCTCATGGACCGTATAGCCCCCAGGCTCCTCCGTCCATGCGATTCTCCAGGCAAGAGTACTGGAGTGGGGTGCAAAAATTAGGGCTTTCTAGGTGGCACTAGTGGTAAAGAACCTTCCTAACAATTCAGGAGACATAAGAGACGTGGGTTTGATCCTTGGGTAGGGAAGATCTCCTGGAGGAGGGCATGGCAACCCACTCCAGTATCTTAGCTGAAGAATCACACGGACAGAGAAGGCCTGGAGGGTACAGCTATAGGGTCACAAAGAGTCAGACATAACCGAAATGACTTAGCACGCACTCATGTTATTTAAAATGGCAGCCTGGGCCACTTGAAGTTGAAGTTGTTCAGTTTTCCTGGGTATCTCGCATGTGTACTAGAGGTATGTGTGTGTGCGGTGCGTTCAGTCACTCAATCACGTTTTACTCTTTGCGATCCCACGGACTGTAGCCCACCAGGCTCCTCTGTCCATGGAATTCTCCAGGCAAGAGTACTGGAATCTGTTGCCATGACCTCCTCCAGGGGATCTTCCCAAACCTGCATCTCTTGCATCTCCTGCATTAGCAGGCGGGTTCTTTACCACTGCACAACCTGGAAAGCCTAGACAGGAGGTATGCATGCTATTAAACTGTTGTTTGCTTTTCTCCTATTAATCTGTCTTTTACACTGACAGGGATGTCTCAGATAAGAATCTAGGAAAAAAGAGGGAAAAACATTATTTTTTCCTTCACAAGTGTTTATACGTGTAAACACAGTTGATCTTCATAACAACCTTTCAAGGTAAGTACTACTATAATCCTAATTTTACAGATAAGGATAATAAATGAATTATTATTATAACAAAGGTGAAGTGAAATGCCCAGATTTATATAGCTAATAAGTGGTGGAGAAGGAGTCAAACCCAGACTGCCTGGCTCAAAAACCTCAGTGGTTGAGTGCTACACTGTATTGTCTTTACCCCTGTGTTCTTAGTCAGAATTCATATAGAAAAATTTACATTAAAATAAATGCTCCAAATATAGCTGCCAAGCAGCTCTGCAGACCGTGTAGAAAATGTATACTCTTATGTTGTTTGCAGAGATGAATAAAACTATTTATTAAGATTGATGTTTAAATAAACATTTTTGTCACTTTATATTTCCATATGAATATGAAATAGGCTCATCCTCACTCGTGTTCAAAATAAAGTTTCCTCCCTATAAGTCTCTGAATAAAAAAAAGAAATGATGATTTGTGTCTGGATGAGCTACACATTACCAGGTGCTTTTAATAGTTAGGTTTCACATTAAGAAAACATTTGCCATGGAAACATCTGGAAAACAGACCACACAAACAGCATTTTACACAAGGGAATATACTTAAATCAGTTGCTCTTTTTAAAAATTGGCCACCCTGTTCATGCCAACTGTATACATTTAAAAGCATATGAGCTATAAAAATGCCTCATACTTAAGAAATCAGCTTTTCATTATTCTCAAATATTTTATCTGCTAGCTGGTGACACGCCATAGCCAAGGGCTTTCCTTTTCCTGTTATCAATTCTGCCATGAAACAAAGCATGGTTAGGAGCGCTCTTCTCATTTGCTATGAAAAAAACATTATCAAAGAGAACCTGAAAATGGTAAGGAACAGGCCCAAGAAAGAAAAGGACTATGTGGGCATACCTTGGTGCCGGGGTCCCCAAACTTTGGGATTTAATGCTTGATGATCTGAGGTGGAGCTAATGGAATAACAATAGAAATAAAGTGTATTAGCCACAAAGTTGTGTCTGACTCTTTGTGACCCCATGGACTGTAGCCCGCCAGGCTCCTCTGTCCATGGAGTTCTCCAGGCAAGAATACTAGAGTGGGTTGCCATTCCCTTCTCCAAGGGAGCTTCACCAGCCAAGGACTGAACCCCAGTCTCCTGCACTGCAGGCAAATTATTTACCATCTGAGCCACCAGGGAAGCCCAATAAAAATAAAGGGCACAATAAATGTAATGGGCTTGAAACATTCTCCCCTTCGACCTCCCCAACCCTGGTCCATAGAAAATTGTCTTCCATGAAACCAGTCCCTGGTGCCTAAAAGGTTGGGGACTACTAGTATATAACTGAATAGCAACTTATGAAGAATAAGAAAGTTTGGTCTAAAACAATGGTTCTTAACTGAGAGTTAGTGTAAGAAATATTAATTTGGCCAAAAGGTTAATTTGGATTTTTCCATAAGATGTTACAGGAAAACCCAAATGAATTTTTTGGCCAATCCTATAGATATAGAGAAACCATAGCTCCCTCTGATTCATAAATTTGGGGAGGACAAATAAATATATATTCAAAAAGTTTCTCAAGTGAGTTTGGTATACTCCTAGAGGGGAAAAAAAACAAACAAACACAAAAAACAAACTATAAATCAATGTTTCCGACATTGCAATTTTGAACCCTCTTTCAACAACACAAGAGAAGACTCTACACATGGACATAACCAGATGGTCAACACTGAAATCAGATTGATTATCTTTTTTGCAGCCAAAGATGGAGAATTTCTATACAGTCAGCAAAAACAAGACCGGGAGCTGACTGTGGCTCAGATCATGAACTTCTTATTGACAAATTCAGACCTAAATTGAAAAAAGTAAGGAAAACCATTAGACCATTCAGGTATGACCTAAATCAAATCCTTTATGATTATACAGTGGAAGTGAGAAATAGATTTAAGGGCCTAGATCTGATAGAGTGCCTGATGAACTATGGACAGAGGTTCGTGACATTGAACAGGAGACAGGGATCAAGACCATCCCCATGGAAAAGAAATGCAAAAAAGCAAAATGGCTGTCTGAGGAGGTCTTACAAATAGCTGTGAAAGGAAGGGAAGCGAAAAGCCAAGGAGAAAAGGAAAGATATTCCCATTTGAATGCAGAGTTCCAAAGAATAGCAAGGAGAGATAAGAAAGCCTTCTATAGCGATCAATGCAAAGAAATAGAGGAAAACAACAGAACAGGAAAGACTAGAGATCTCTTCAAGAAAATGAGAGATACCAAGGGAACATTTCATGCAAAGATGGGCTCGATAAAGGACAGAAATTGTATGGACCTAACAGAAGCAGAAGATATTAAGAAGAGGTGGCAAGAATACACAGAAGAACTGTACAAAAGAGGTCTTCACGACCCAGATAATCACAATGGTGTGATCACTTACCTAAAGCCAAACATCCTGGACATGAAGTCAAGTGGGCCTTAGAAAGCATCACTACGAACAAAGCTAGTGGAGGTGATGAAATTCTAGTTGAGCTATTTCAAATCCTGAAAGATGATGCTGTGAAAGTACTGCACTCAATATGCCAGCAAACTTGGAAAATTCAGCAGTGGCCATGGGACTGGAAAAGGTCAGTTTTCATTCCAACTCCAAAGAAAGGCAATGCCAAAGAATGCTCAAACTGCACAATTGCACTCATCTCACACACTAGTAAAGTAATGCTCAAAATTCTCCAAACCAGGCTTCAGCAATACGTGAACCATGCACTTCCAGATGTTCAAGCTGGTTTTAGAAAAGGCAGAGGAACCAGAGATTAAATTGCCAACATCCACTAGATCATCAAAAAAGCAAGAGATTTCCAGAAAAATATCTGTTTCTGCTATGTTGACTATGCCAAAGCCTTTGACTGTGCGGATCACAACAAACTATGGAAAATTCTGAAAGAGATGGGAATACCAGACCACCTGACCTGCCTCTTGAGAAACCTATATGCACGTCAGGAAGCAACAGTTAGAACTGAACATGGAACAACAGACTGGTTCCAAATAGGAAAAGGAGTACGTCAAGGCTGTCTATTGTCACCCTGCTGATTTAACTTATATGCAGAGTACATCATGAGAAATGCTGGGCTAGAAGAAACACAGCTGGAATCAAGATTGCCGGGAGAAATAGCAATAGCTGCAGATATGCAGATGACACTACCCTAATGGCAGAAAGTGAAGAGGAACTAAAAAGCCTCTTGATGAAAGTGAAAGAGGAGAGTGAAAAAGTTGGCTTAAAGCTCAACATTCAGAAAACGAAGATCACGGCATCTGGTCCCTCATTTCATGGGAAACAGATGGGGAAACAGTGGAAACAGTGTCAAACTTTATTTTGGGGGGCTCCAAAATCACTGCAGACGGTGATTGCAGCTATGAAATTAAAAGATGCTTACTCCTTCGAAGGAAAGTTATGACCAACCTAGATAGCATATTAAAAAGCAGAGATATTACTTTGCCAACAAAGGTCTGTCTAGGCAAGGCTATGGTTTTTCCAGTGGTCATGTATGGATGTGAGAGTTGGACTGTGAAAAAAGCTGAGCACTGAAGAATTGATGCTTTTGAACTGTGGTGTTGGAGAAGACTCTTGAGAGTCCCTTGGACTGCAAGGAGGTCCAACCAGTCCATCCTAAAGGAGATCAGTCCTGGGTGTTCATTTTAAGGACTGATGCTGAGGCTGAAACTCCAATACTTTGGCCACCTCATGAGAAGAGCTGACTCATTTGAAAACACCCTGATGCTGGGAGGGATTGGGGGCAGGAGGAGAAGGGGACGACAGAGGATGAGATGGCTGGATGGCATCACTGACTTGATGCACATGAGTTTGTGTGTACTCCGAGAGTTATGATGGACAGGGAGGCCTGGCGTGCTGTGATTCATGGGGTTGCAAAGAGTTGGACACGACTGAGAGACTGAACTGAACTGAATGAGTGGTCTGGGTCACATGTTAAAGATACAGGTTTCTAGGACCTTCATCTGCAGAATATGAATCAAATGAGTTTGGCAGTGGGGTTAGGGAGTTTATTTTCTCATTATGCAAGAACACTGTGTTTCACACTGCACTAAATCAATATTTTATTACACAGGGTCCTGTAAGATATATTGCCAGAAAATAATTGTATTGTTAATCATTGCATACAAGAGGGCCCTCTGTGGAGATTTCTAAACAAGGACTAGGATAATAAAGATTCTTAATAACACTTTTGCTGGTAGCAAAGAAATCCCTCAAAGAAATACCTTGTTTGACCCATATACTAAGAAACACATCTTCTCAACTGACAATCTTAATATTTTTTGAATGAATGTTCCCAAATCCATACTTTGGGAAATGTGTGTGTGTGTGTATAAAAATCACCTACCTAAAACCATAATTGATACATTTAGTCCAATCATACAAATTAGAAAAAGACATTCCATTTGGGTGGGCAAATCAAATAAAAATTATAAGATCAACAAAAAGGTACCTTTCCCCCTAAAGTTTTAGTCCCACATTGTCTCCAGGCTGTATATACAACCTATACAGCTGTCCAGAGTGATCCTGCTCGCTAGAGCAGAGCCAACTTTGTTATTGTCGCTCAGGTGCTCAGCTGTGTCCGACTCTTTGTGACCTCATGGACTGCACCACGCCAGGCTTCCCTATCCTTCACCATCTCCCAGAGCTTGCACAAACTCATGTCCACTGATTCAGTGATGCCATCCAGCCATCTCACACTCTTTTGTCTCCTTCTCCTTCTCTCTTCAATCTTTCCCAGCATCAGGGTCTTTTCTAGTGAGTTGGCTCTTCACATCAGGTGACCAAAGTATTGGAGCTTCAGTTTCAGTATCAGTCCTTCTAATGAATATTCAGGACTGATTTCCTTTAGGATGGACTGGTTGGATCTCCTTGCAGTCCCAGGGACTCTCAAAAGTCTCCTCCAACACCACAGTTCAAAAGTACAAACTCACCTTTTAACAAAATGAGACTGCTCCTGAAGGAACATTTGTTCTCAGTCCCAACTTTGAAGAGATGTGAGTTAATAACACTGATGTACAGTCAAAAACCATCATGGATACAGGTAGCACTCAAGTTGTAATGATAGGTACACTAGGTGTGATTTCATTATGGGACAAGTCAGAGTAAAGCTGAATATGGGTAGAGTAGATGTGAGCATATTGTGAAGACATGCAGAAGTCCAGTTGCCAGTTTGTATATAACAGGTGTGCAGAGATTACTAGTCACCACAAAATGCTTTTTCATTTTCTCTTTTTATATAATAGAACCCTTGATATTTATTTGGGTGAATGAACATCTGGAATAAATTACACAATTTATGGACTCCTTTCCTTGGATTTGCAGCTATAGCACTAAGGACTCACCAATGACATACAAAAGAAAAGTGAAAAGTGAAGGTTACTCCATCATGTCCAACTCTTTGCGACCCCATGGACTATAGTCCATGAAATTATCCAGGCCAGAATACTGGAATGGGTAACTGTTCCCTTCTCCAGGGGATCTTCACAACCTAGGGATCAAACCCATCTCTGCCACATTGCAGGCAGATTCTTCATCAGCTGAGCCACCAGGGAGGCATATAAAAGAAAACTGTATGTGAAAGTTACAGGCAGTATTCTTAAAAGGAGAAAGTGCATCCTTATCCTTCTTTTTTCCTTCTAAATTCTCAGTAAAATCAAGAATGCTTTGACTAAGTGTGACCACCTTGGATGATGCAATGAACTTAGGAATGGAGTCTAGGCAAAACAGACTAAAAATGAGCTTGGATTCCTGAAAGCATAAATGGACATATCATCTGTCTTTTGGCCACCTACCCCCAGACTATTTTATGAGAAAAAAAATGAACTTTTATCTGACTTAAGTCACTATTATTTGGGTTTTTCTGTCACTTGCAACCAGATTTAATCTTGAAAAAATTCAGTATGTGTGGTCGATACATGAATTCCCAAACCAAGTTATAATTTTTAAAGATTATTTTTATTGCTTCCTGCTTTCCATTAGTAGCAGTAATTAAAACTTGATTTTGCTCCTATAATTCTGTCTAAATTTAAAATGATTTTTATGTGGTTTTATATGCACTAACAGCTAAGTTTCAGGAAAAGACAAAGTGTCGATCTTAGCAGCCATTTAAGATTCATTAAGAGTCTTAAACTCAGAAAAAAGCATATCTGCAATATGAACATAATTTCATCTTTGAAACTATTTCCTGACTGAAAGGAAAGATTAAAATATTCCTGTAGTAAGATTTTTTTCCCAACTTCTTAATTTATCTTGTTGTTGTTGTTCAGTCACTAAGTCCTGTCCAAGTCAAATCTTTTCAACCTCATGGGCTGCAGCATGCCATACTACTCTGTCCACTGTCTCCTGCAGCTGGCTCAAATTCACGCCCACTGAGTCCGTGATGCTATCTAACCATCTCATCCTCTGCTGCTGCTTTCTTCTTCAGCCACTGCTGAGTTTTCCAAATTTGCTGGCATATTGAGTACAGCATTTTAACAGCATCATCTTTAAGGATTTTAAATAAGTCAGCTGCAATTCCGTCACATCCAAAGCTTTGTTCATAGTAAGGCTTCCTAAGACCCACTTCACACTCCGGGGTGTCCAGCTCTAGATGAGTAACCATAACATCATGGTTATCTGGGTCATTAACACCTTTTTTTGTACAGTTCTATTCTTGCCACCTCTTCTTAATTGTTTCTTTTAGGTCCTTATAATTTCTGTCCTTTATCGTGCCCACCTTTGCCTGAAATGTTCCCTTGATATCTCCATTTTTTTTGAAGAGATCTCTAGTTTCCCATTCTATTGCTTGCCTCTGTTTCTTTACATTGCTCACTTAAGAAGGCCTTCTTTTCTTTCCTTGCTGTTCTCTGTAACTCTGCCTTCAGTTGGGTATACCTTTCCCTTTCTCCCTTGCTGTTTGCTTCTCTTCTTTTCTCAGCTCTTTGTAAGGCCTTCTCAGACAACCGCTTTGCCTTCTTGCATTTCTTTTTCTTGGGGGTGACTTTGGTCAGTGCCTCCTGTACAATGTTATGAACCTCTGTCCATAGTTTCTCAGGCACTCTGTCTACCAGATCTAATCCCTTGGATCTAGTCATACCTTCACTATATAATAATAAGGGATGTGATTTAGGTTATATCTGAAGAGCCTAGTGGTTTTCCCTACTTTCTTCCATTTAAGCCTGAATTTTGCAATAAGGAGCTCATGACCTGAGCCACAGTCATCTCCAGGTCTTATTTTTACTGATTATACAGAGCTTCTCTATTCTTGATCACAAAGAACATAATCAGCCTGATTTTTATATTGACCATCTGGTTATGTCCACCTGTAGTCATCTCTTGTGTTGTTGGAAAAAGGTATTTGCTATGACCAGCATATTGTCTTGATGAAATGCTGCTAGCTTGTGCCCTGCTTCATTTTGTACTCCAAGATCAAACTAAGGGCTTCCCTGGTGGTGCAGAAGTTAAAATGTCTGCCTGCAATGTGGGAGACCTGGGTTCGATCCTTGGGTTGGGAAGATCCCCTGGAGAAGGAAATGGCAACCCACTCCAGTATCCTTGCCTGGAGAATCCCATGGAAGGAGGAGCTTGGTGGGCTACAGTCCACGGGTCACAAGGAGTCGGACACGACTGAGCGACTTCACTTTAAGATCAAACTTGCCTGTTACTCCAGGTATCTCTGATTTCCTACTTTTGTATTTCAGTCCCCTATGATGAAAAAGATTATCTTTTTTGGTGTTAGTTCTAGAAGGTCTTGTAGGTCTTCATAGAACTGGTCAGCTTCAGCTTCTTTGGCATCAGTGGTTGGGTCACAGATGTGGATTACTGTGACGTTGAATAGTTTACCTTGGAAATGAACTGAGATTATTCTGTCATTTTTGAGACTGTACTCAAGTACTGTCTTCTAGACTCTTTTGTTGACTATGAGGGCTACTCCATTTCTTGCCCACAGTAAAAGATAAATTTATTTAATTTGCCTATTCTGTCCATTTTAATTCACTGATTCCTAAGCTGTCATTCAGTCTTGCCATCCTATTTGATCATGTGCAATTTACCTTGATTCATGGACCTAACATTTCACATTGCTATGCAGTGCTATTTTTATAGCATCAGACATTACTGTCACTACCAGACACATCCACAACTGAGCATCATTTCCACTTTGGCCCTGCTGTTTCACTTTTTCTGGAGATAGTAATTGCCCTCCACTCTTCTCCAGAAGCATACTGAACACCTTCTGATCTGAGGGACTCATCTTCTGATGTCATATCTTTTTGTCTTTTCATACTGCCCATAGGGTTCTGGAGTGGCTTGCCATTCCCTCCTACAGTGGACTGCGTTTTGTCAGGACTCTACCATGGCCTGTCCATCTTGGTTGGCCCTGCATGGCATGGCTCATAGCTTCACTGAGTTACGCAAGCCCCTTCACCATCACAAGACTGTGATCCATGAAGAAGTCTTAATTCATACATCAAAAATTTTTCTTATTCCTTACTATATTTTGATTTTTTATATAGAAAATATAGAAAGAAATAGAAACAATCACCACATTTAACAACCACATAGCTTCAAGGAAAATTCTACACTTCAGTATTTATGAGCTACTCATATGACACTCCTCTCTTTTCTTAGGAATACTTTCTCCTCCACAGTTCTGTGTCATGTTTTTATATGACCCCATTTCCCTAAAGGCAATTAATTAAACTGGATATATTTCCTAAGCCTTTTTGAAGTTGAGACCAGAAAATGTCAGTCATTTTCCTCCTGTTCACTAAAGCTGTGAATTGTAAAACTCAGAGACTGCCAAAATCACATTTCTTTCCATGTGAAGAAGGTTAAGTTTGCAATGAAATAAAATAATGTTAAGTAGACCAAGACTAGGAGAGTCAAGGGGAAAAAAGAGAGAGAGTTCTACAGCATTCAGTTCCTGGTTCTGACTTCCTGAGGCTTAGACGCGCCACTGCCCTTCCTATGGTCTGACCATTTTAAGCCTCTATGTAATCAATGGATTCATATATGTGCCCTTGTTCTGAACCTTGCTTGATTAGGCTTGACTCATTCCAAATAGGCTGCATCATGATCTAGTAACAAACAACTCCCAATTGTGATGACTAATAAAAAAAATTATTTCTCTCTTATATGACCCTCACAGATTGGCAGGGAAACCTCTGTTTATCATAGCCATTTGGGAGCTCCAGTAAAGATTATAGCCAGTTGTCATGCCAGAATGAAGAAAGAGAGCATTAGAGGGTTTCGCAGTAGCAATGAAATGCCTTCAACTCAGGCCAGAAAGCAAACCACATCATTTCCACTCCCAATTCTTTCTCAAGAATTGGTAATAAGACCCCAGCCAACATCAAGAAGCCAGAAAGCATAGTCTATTCACATGCACTGAGATGGGGGAGAATGGGAAATAACACATTAGCAACCGGAATCATGATTAATATAGAAGCAAAAGTTTTCTTTTGCTTAGACAGGCCAAAAAAAAATAAAAAAAAGGTTAAGGTGTTTGGAATCTTTGCAGTGGTCATGAATGTTTGAGAGTTTAGTTATAATTCCAAATTTCTTTTTTGTGCAGCTAGAAGTTTGGATTTCTTACAGGTCTTCATAATCACTTAGAATCATAGAAAAGTGAAGCAGGGTTCTTGAAGGTGCTAAAATAGCAACATATTTATTACAGACCTGGGTTTGATCCCTGGGTTAGGAAGATCTCCTGGAGAAGGAAAAGGCTACCCACTCCGGTATTCTGGCCTGGAGAATTCCATGGAATGTATAGTTCATTGGGTCGCAAAGAATCGGACATGGCTTAGAAATTTTCACTTTCACTAGTAAGATGTAGTAAATGTATTCCTCAGGTTGGAGCTTCGGAAGAAACCTCTGTCTCGGTACTGATGATATTTCTCCTGTCCAGGTTTAGCTAAAGAATTGAAGGAGATGTCTAAAGTCTTGAGATAGCAGTAAATGACTTGTGTGATGGCTTTCGGATGAATAAAAACAAGGTTCTTATTCTGCTTGGTCATCCTTTAGCTTCAGGCATTAACTGTATCACAGGCAGGGATATATGAGATGATTTTTCCAAAGAGGCTATATGAGCTGAGTTTTCCTTTTTTTTAACTCTTTCATGGAAAATGCTTCCACCAGACCTCACTTACATTTAATTGGCCAAAATTATGCCACAGGGGAACCTGACAGACAGAAAATATTAGCTTTATAGATCCTGACAATCTAAAACAACTTATATTCCACAAATGTCTGTGTGTAAATATTAGAAATTCACATATCCATTGGGAACAAGGTTGGGGGGGAGAGACATTTTGTGTGAAACAACAGTAAGTTCCCTAGATACAAACAAGGACAGTTAGATTGTTTCTATATTTTGGCGACTGTAAGAAACACTGCTATGAACATTGGGTGCATATATCTTTTCAAATCGCTGTTTTTCTTTAATATATATTCAGGAGTGAAATTGCTGGCTCATATGATAGATCTATTTTTAGATTTTTGAGAAACCTCTGTACTGTGTTCCATAGTGGCTACACAAATTTGCATTCTCACCAACTGAATAAGAGGATTCCCTTTAATTCATAATCCTGCCAACATTTGTTACTGTACAGTTTAGCTCTGGTGTAAAAAGGCAGAAATAAAACAGATTTGTAATACTGATCTTTTAGATACTGCAACACTGTATTATATATATTTGGCAATTTATGAATTTTACTAAATTGATTCCATTTTGGGGGACAGAGGGGTACTAAAAACAAGTAAAATTTGAGATAGAAACTAAGGGACCATTTTTTGGCTTAGTAGGTTGTCCAATTTTGGAGAAAACTCAATTGACAAAATTTTATTGGCTTCTAAGCAATATTGAAGAGATATTAGTGAAATGCCTTTAGTGATTAAATTACCTGCGATTCAGCTCACTTCAGTTCAGTCACTCAGTTGTGTCAAACTCTTGGCGACCTCAAGGACTGCAGCATGCCAGACTTCCCTGTCCTTCACCAACATCCAGAGCTTGCTCAAATTCATGTCATTGAAACAGTGATGCCATCCAAACATCTCATCCTCTGTTGTCCCTTCTCCTGCTGTTTTCAGTCTTTCCCAGCATCAGAGTCTTTGCCTGTGAGTCAGTTTTTCACATGAGGTGGACAATGTATTGGAGTTTTAGATTCAGCATCAGTCTTTCCAATGAATATTCAGGACTGATCTCCATTAGGATGGACTGGTTGGATCTCCTTGCAGTCCAAGAGACTCTCAAGAGTCTTCTCCAACACCACAGTTCAAAAGCATCAATTCTTTGGTGCTCAGCTTTCCTTATAGTCTAACTCTTACATCCATACATGACCACTGGAAAAACCATAGCTTTGACTAGACGGACCTTTGTTGGCAAAGTAATGTCTCTGCTTTTTAATATGCTGTCTAGGTTGGTCATAACTTTTCTTCCAAGAGGCAAGTGTCTTTTAATTTCAGCTGCAGTCACCATCTGCACTGATTTTGGAGCCCCCCAAAAAACAGTCTCTCACGGTTTCCATTGTTCCCCATCTATTTGCCATGAAGTGATGGGACCAGATGCCATGATCTTAGTTCTCTGAATGCTGAGTTTTAAGCCAGCTTTTTCACTCTCCTCTTTCACTTTCATCAAGAGGCTCTTTAGTTCTTCCCTGCTTTTTGCTATAAGTGTGGTGTCATCTGCCTATCTGAGGTTATTGATATTTCTCCCAGCAATCCTGATTCTAGCTTGTGATTCATCCAGCCCCACATTTCACATGATGTCCTCTGCATATAAGTTAAATAGGCAGGGTGACAATATACAGCCTTAACGTACTTCTTTTCCTATTTGGAACCAGTCTGTTGTTCCATGTCCAATTCTAACTGTTCCTTCCTGGCCTGCATACAGATTTCTCAGGAGGCAGGTCAAGTGGTCTGGTATTCCCATCTTTTACAGAATTTTTCTTAGTCTATTGTGATCCACACTGTCAAAGGCTTTGACATAGTCAATAAAGTAGAAATAGATGTTTTTCTGGAACTCTCTCGCTTTCTCGATGATCCAACAGAGGTTGGCAATTCTCTCTCTTGTTCCTCTGCCTTTTCTAAATCTAGCTTGCTGATGTGGAAGTTCACCATTCATGTACTGCTGAGGCCTGGCTTGGAAAATTTTGAGCATTACTTTTCTAGAGTGTGAGATGAGTGGAATTGTGTGGTAGTTTAAAATTCTTTTGTATTCCCTTTCTTTGGGATTAGAGAGAAAACTGACTTTTCCAGTCCCATGGCAGCTGCTGAGTTTTCCAAATTTGCTTGCATACTGAGTGCAGCACTTTCACAGCATCATCTTTTAGGATTTGAAATAGCTCAACTGGAATTCCATCACCTCCTCTATCTTTGTTTGCAGTGATGCTTCCTAAGGCCCACTTAACTTTTCATTCTGGGATGTTTGGCTCTAGGTGAGTGATCACACCATCATGGTTATCTGGGTCATTAAGATCTTTTTCTACAGTTCTGTGTATTCTTGCAACCTCTTATTAATATCTTCTGCTTCTGTTAGGTCTACACCATTTCTGTCCATTCTTGTGCTCATCTTTGCATGAAACATTCCCTTGGTATCTCTAATTTTCTGGAAGAGATCTCTAGTCTTTCTCATTCTATTATTTTCCTCTATTTCTTTGCACTGATCACTGAGGATGGCTTTCTTATTTCTCCTTGCTATTCTTTGGAATTCTTCATTCAAATGCGTATATCTTTGCCTTTCACTTCTCTTCTTTTCTCAACTATTTTAAGGCCTCCTCAGACAACCATTTTGCCTTTCTGCATTTCTTTTTCTAAGGGGATGATCTTGATCACTGCCTTCTGTACAATGCCATGAACCTCCATGCATAATTCTTCAGGCACTCTATCTATCAGACCTAATCCCTGAGTCTATTTCTCACTTCCACTGTATAATCATAAAGGATTTGATTTAGGTCATACCTGAATGGTCTAGTGGTTTCCCCTACTTTCTTCAATTTAATTCTGAATTTGGTAAGAAGGAGTTCATGATCTGAGCCACAGTCAGCTCCCAATCTTGTTTCTGCTGACGTATAGAGCTCCTCCATCTTTGGCTGTAAAGAATATAATCAATTTGATTTTGGTATTGACCATCTGGGGATGCCTGTGTTTAGAGTCATCTCTTGTGTTGTTGGAAGAAGGTGTTTGCTATGACCAGTGTGTTTTCTTGGCAAAACTATGTTAGCCTTTGCCCTGCTTCATTGTGTACTCCAAGGCCAAATTTGCCTGTTACTCTAGGTATCTCTTGACTTTCTACTTTTGCATTTCAGTCCCTTATAATGAAGTTGACATCTTTTGGGGGTATTAGTTCTAGAACGTCTTGTAGGTCTTCATAGATCTGTTCAACTTCAGCTTCTTTGGCATTAGTGGTTGGGGCATAGACTAGGATTACTGTGATATTGAAGGTTTGCCTTGGAAATGAACAGAGATTATTTTGTGGTTTTTGAGATTGCATCCAAGCACTACATTTCGGACTCCTGTTGACTATGATGGCTACTTCATTTCTTCTAAGGGATTCTTGCCCACAGTGGTAGATATAATGGTCGTCTGAGTTAAATTTGCCCTTTCCTAGCCATTTTAGTTCACTGTTTCCAAGAATGTCAGTGTTCACTCTTGCCATCTCCTGTTTGACCACTTCCAATTTGCCTTGATTCATGGACCTAACATTCCAGGTTCCTATTCAATACTGGTCTTTATAGCATTGGACTTTACCTCGATCACCAGTGACACTCACAACTGGGCATTGTTTTCACTTTGGCTCCATCTCTTCATTCTTTCTGGAATTATTTCTCCACTCTTCTCAATATCATATTGGGCACCTACAGACCCGTGGAGTTCATCTTTCACTGTCATATCTTTTTGCCTTTTCATACTGTTCATGGGGTTCTCAAGGCAAAAATATTGAAGTGGTTTGCCGTTCCTTTCTCCAGTGGACCGCATTTTGTCAGAACTCGCCACCATGATGTGTCCATCTTGGGTGGCCCTACACAGCATGGCTCATAGTTTCACTGAGTTAGACAAGGCTGTGGTCCAACACTGTAATGTAAAGCCTTTGACTGTGTGGATCACAACAAACTGGAAAATCCTTAAAGAGATGGGACTACCAGACCACCTTACCTGCTTCCTGAGAAATCTGTATGCAGGCGCCCCTTCCCAACAAAATCTCTTGCTTTTTCAGCACATGTGTCTCCTCAGACAATTCATTTCTGAGTGTTAAACAAGAGCCCACTTATTTCTTCATGGTTCTTCCTTTCTTCCCCAACCTTGCTCTAGTTCACTGTGAGGGAAGAAAGCCAACCTGCCCTGTTGTGTTTTAGCTTAGGCATGTGGGAAAGTACCACATGCTGGTTCAATTTAGAGACAGCAGTAGTATCACATGTTTCTGCTGGCCACTCTCTTTGCTTCTACCATCCAGTGTAAGAACAGCATGGCTGATAGTGTTTATTTTTTAGCCTGGGTCCTTGTGAATGTGAATCAAAGCCACTTTCAGCCAAGCCCAGCTGAGCCACATCTGAGTGGCAGTCCAGATTCACTGTTGCAAGCCTCCGAGATAAGGGAGCTATTTAATGTCACAGAAGCAGCTGACTAATAGACTTCCCATTTCACAGGTCTAGGTGGACTCATAAAAGCAGTTGATAGAGCTGAAAAAGTGACCCTGAAACACTTGTGTAGTGCTTTTTGGTAGGCAACAGATCCCTTGAAAGGGACAGCATCATCTCTGAATAATTATAAGCTGAATTATAGCCTGACTGATAAATATACTGAGATTCAGAAGAACAGTCTGTAGGAAAATGTGGGCCTTATAATCTGACATCAAGAAATGTCAGGTTTCCCCTTCAGCTCACTTTACTCTCAAATACAGACCTCTGACACAACACAGGTAAAACGGAGATTTACTAAAGAGCTGACCAGACAAGTAGTATATACATCCGAAATCTTAGCTAGTTATAATGAGTATGTATTTGCCTTTACTAAATTAGAGTGCTTCTTTGCATATGTCAATTAGAGGTGTTTCAGAACTGGCAGGCATTTGAGGATCCTGACCACATACTTTTTAGCACAACCAAAATAAGTTTATGAACTAGTGTTAGTATTGTAATTACTACAAATTATAATTATCTCAATATTCAGTTTAGGCAGAGAAAAATCTATGAGATACACATGGCTAGACTCCTGTCTATAAGACACATGCCATATAGCCTCCCTGAGGAAAGGACTTATATCTAATTGCTTTACCATTGGATATAAAGCGCTCATCACAGAGCCTGGCTCCTCAGATGTACTCCATAAATCATTGTTTGAGTGGACTAGAGATGAAAGAATCTTTGTCAGTTATCTTAAAGTCTCTAAGTTGAGTTCCCTTTTTAGTAAAATGGAGATAATAATGACTGCTCAGGATTTTTGAGAGGATTTAGCAAGGGTAAAATCTTAGTACAAGGCAAAAGGCACGCAGAAAGTACTCAGTACATTACAGTGTTGGCTTATTATTTTTTTCACCATTTTTATAAAGTTAATGGTGTCTGGGGAAAATTCCTCTGTATAGTATACCTCTATCTACCTATCTACATAGGGGGAAACCTTAGACTTTGGTATTTCATCTTTAAGTGAACAGGATATTTACTGAGTGCTAAAATAGAAGAGAATAAACTACTGAACTAAATTGAGAATAGACCCAGCAGGGTTAGACAGTACAGACAATTCAGGGCAATTTACTTGTAGGGCTAACCATAATCTATACTATACCAAATTTAAAAGCAATATTTTTATGTGAGCAAAAAAGTATAGTTTATTAAAGAAAATTATAATTTTACTTTCAATTTGTGTTTAATGTAAGTGGTCATAACCATTCTTAAAACTCACAGGGCAAAGCTTAGAAGATTTCATTATTATTAATAATATTTTGCCTTACCTAAAACCAAGAGATTTTGATGAGGGGTCATAATTTAGAGATATGAAGCTTAAACCTAAATATTTTGACTGAAGAAATCCTTCCTTTCCTTGGATTAGGTTCCCTGTTCATTTGCTTTTGCTAATAAATATCAGGCAATGGTGAACAGGGTCATAGATTCTATATTCCTTATTCTTTTGTGAACACAGAAGCACATGCCTGAAATTTTTAGTCTGCCACATTTAAGAAAATAATGCTACTGTTTATTTCGTTTGATCTCAATCCTGAGGAAAGAATTGTGGTGCTTCAACATATCTGAAATACTACGATTTTAAAAAACAAGAAAAATTGCCATACATACCACTAATATATTTAAAGCTATTTCTAGTTTAACTATGACATACTATTAATTGCCAAGACAGATCATGAGTTTCATTAAAATGTGGAAAAAATGTGGATCTCAGAATTAAAAATTATATTTCACTAATTTGAAAAATGAAGTTTAATCTGAACACAGTTAAATATCTTCATCATTGTTAAAGTCATTGAGGTAAAATAAATTTAGACATCAGACACACTTGGATTCAAATTCTTAACCTGTTTTCTTGTTAGTTGCATAACACCCCTGAGTTTCTTAAATTTTTAGTGAGCCTCACATTTTCCTTTCTATAAAATAAAGATAATTTCAACTTTATTCTATGGGTGGTCTGAAAACTGAATGAAATTATATATGAAAGCACCAAGCACAGTTCCTTCCCTCTTATTATATGAAAGCTAAAATGAGATGCAGAGTGGAGGTCAGGTGACAATTAGTGATTAAGAAGGAATATGGGCTAGAATTTCATCAATGCATTTGTCATTATCTCCTAATATTTATGTGACGCTTCCTGTGCCATGCACATATTCTCTGTGAGTTTTCCGTAGCCTAACTATTTAATGTATTTTTTTGCCAAGTTTTGGACTACAGGTTTGTTTGCTTCACAAGTTTTCCCTGATTCATTCCCTTGGCACTTGATGATATTTACACAGCATCTGTTCACATTTTCTTTCTTGCCCAGTGACTATCTGCATTTTACCTATCTTGTTATGAATTTCTTCCAAAGTAGTGGTAAGGTAAATTCTCTAGGAGTTGTCACTTCTGCTGCATATGTTTTAGGTGGCCTACAGTACATTTTAGTTTCTTGAACGATCAGTAAGAAGTTCCAATATCTTTTATCCTCAATTAAAACTTGTCTAATTTTAAGTTTAGACACATACCAGACTTTATTGGGCAATCAATGTCATAAGTAATTATTGGTCACAAAATTCCTTTGTTCAAATGATAAGAAAAACTGAAATTCAGAAGAATGTAACTTGTCAAACATTTTATAGATAGATGACCTCTCACACCTTTAAGACTAAATAAGAAGGATATCAAAATATGAAAAGGGCAGAGGAAAACTAATCTTAACATACATGGCTCAGACCAGTAGCAAAAATCTAAGATCTTGAAGAGGCTGCTGCTGCTAAGTCACTTCAGTCATGTCCGACTCTGTGCAACTCCGCAGACGGCAGCCCACCAGGCTCCCACATCCCTGGGATTCTCCAGACAAGAACACTGGAGTGGGTTGCCATTTCCTTCTCCAATGCATGAAAGTGAAAAGTGAAAGTGAAGTCACTCAGTTGTGTCTGACTCCTAGCGACCTAAACTGCAGCCTACCAGGCCCCTCCATTCATGGGATTTTCCAGGAAAGAGTACCGGAGTGGGGTGCCACTGCCTTCTCTAGAAGAAGAGGCTAAAGCATCATAAAACATTTATACATGGATTTTTAAAGGAGACTGTCTTGGATAAAAGAAACCGCTTCATTATTAAGAGACAGTGTATGGAAAAACATATATTAGAAAACACAGAACTTGAATTCTTTTTATAGTGAATTTTAATCTGTTTCTAGGCAGCCACAGCTCTTTACTCCTTCAAACAATTCCTGCCAGGCAATTTTACCAGACAAAGCATGCACTCTGCCATTTGGGTTTTCTTTTCCCAATCCCCAAGGAATTTTCTTTGAGGCTGTAACAAACCAACTAATGACAAAGACAAGTAGGTAATTCAAAATTCTAAATTCATTAAGACACTTTCCAGGTCTTAACTTTTTTAATACAAAAATTAGATTAAATATCACATATTTACAATATTAAGCTAAATCCAGAACTTATAGAAATGATTGTAAACATAATTCAACAAACCCCAGATAAGAGTAAAAAAAAACCTAAAACTTAAAAAAAGAAAAAAAAAGATTGGGTGACTAAAAGAAGNAAGAAGCCCAAGCCCATAGAATTGGATTAGAAAAATTTGTTGCTCAAAACCAATGACTAAATATTTGTGCAAATACAGTGAGTTAATTTTAAATATGTTTGTTTAGAGAGGGACATTTTGTATAATCTTTGGCATGTATCTTTTGTCAAATTTTATTTGTTTCTTTATACAGCACTGTTTCTGAAATGGCAGAGCATATACATAGATGGTTCCTAACTTCTGAGGATTTGACTTACAATTTTTCAAATTTAAGACAGTGTGAAAAGAATATGCATTCAATAGAAACCATAGCTTGAATTTTGATCTTTTCCTGGGCTAGCAATATGCAATACTTCCTCCTGTGGTCAGTGGCCCACAGTTCCCAGTCAGCCATGTGATCATGAGAGTCAGCAACCAATACAAACTATTTTGGAGCCACACAACCATTCCAATCTTCACCCTGAGTATAGTGTTCAATAAATAACATAAGTCATTCAACACATTATCATAAAACAGGTTTTAGGCTAGATGATTTTGCACAACTGGAGGCTAATGCAAGTGCTCTCAGCACATTTAAGGTAGGCTAGTCTAAACTTCAATGTTCATTCAGTAGGTTCAGTTCAGTTCAGTTCAGTCGCTCAGTCGTGTCCAACTCTTTGCGACCCCATTAATTGCAGCACGCCAGGCCTCCCTGTCCATCACCATCTCCTGGAATTCACTCAGACTCACGTCCATCGAGTTGGTGATGCCATCCAGCCATCTCATCCTCTGTTGTCCCCTTCTCCTCCTGCCCCCAATCCTTCCCAGCATCAGAATCCTTTCCAATGAGTCAACTCTTCGCATGAGGTGGCCAGAGTACTGGAGTTTCAGCTTTAGCATCATTCCTTCCAAAGAACACCCAGGGCTGATCTCCTTCAGAATGGACTGGATAGAACTCCTTGCAGTCCAAGGGACTCTCAAGAGTCTTCTCCAATACCATACCACAGTTCAAAAGCATCAATTCTTCGGCACTCAGCTTTCTTCACAGTCCAACTCTTGCATCCATACATACCACTGGAAAAACCATAGCCTTGACTAGACAGACCTTTGTTGGCAAAGTAATGTCTCTGCTTTTCAATGTGCTATCTAGGTTGGTCATAACTTTTCTTGCAAGCAGTAAGCATCTTTTAATTTCATGTTCAGTAGGCTAGGTGTATTAAATGCATTTTTGACTTAGGGTATTTTCAATTCACAATGGATTTATAGGGTTAGAACTCCATGTCAGTCAAGGATGATCTGTATTCTTTGTGATGGTTGTTACAGAGAGGTGTTATTTTAAGGCTGTATTTCCTCTCATGCTAGAAGAACAAGTTAATTCAGAGCAGTTTCTTTTGTTTGGGGAGAAGAGAAATCACTCCATTGGTTCCAGCATATAAAATTGGCATCCCTGTTCTAGAAAAAGAGTATAATAAAGTAGTGGTTTTTTGCTTAACAATGGGAGGCCTATCTTTTACCAAATGGTATGGAATACTCTAAAGCTGTTGAAAAGATAGCAAGCAAGCATGCAAAAGGGATAAAGAGAAATCTTAGAAAAGAAAATTCCTTGCTCCGGGTAGTTAGGGTTATCAGAATATTTCTGAAGGATTAAGATTTTCCCTGAAATAGGTTATCTGAAAGAAACTGAAACCAAAGAAAAAAAGGCCAAAAGACAAGTCCATGGAGGAGGTATACAGCTAGATCTGCAACTAACAAAGACCAAAATTTTATGAGGGCTGATAATTAATGGACAGATGGATAGCTAAATCTGCACACCTTTATTGAATGGCCGTCAAAGGATTATGAGTTTGCTGAGGGAATAGACTGTGTGTGACTATAAATAACAGGCCAAGAGGTTCTGAATCCAGGCCTGCCTTGTCTGGAATGAGCTGAAGGACAGGGCTTCTCTTCCCTCACTGCCAACAGTTAAAACATAAGTCCTTCCCAGCATGCTGGCAATGACATCATCACTGAAGCAATGCAAGAAACAGAACTGGACCATGGTTCATTTGATGAGAAATAGAGTTTCTCAAGTGTTTGACCTGCAATGAGTCCTTGGCACCAAGACTGACACTGTGGGACAGACAAGTGTTTTAGATAAGAGTACTGTGTCACAGAGCTCAGATGAAGAGTCCTCACCATTGGGAAGTTAGACACAGTTATGGGGGAAGAGGCGAGGTGATGACAGTAGTGAGGAGAGAGTCACTTTGCGTTGGCCAGATAACTGCTGCTTACACCATTTGGGGAACATGCCAGAGTGGTGGCTGATTCTGAAGCAACTGACTTCTGACAACGCTTGTAGCATCTTCTAGCTCCATTCATGAGGCTGGAGTGATGATACAAAGATGTCAGTAAATATCCTGGAGATTTGAGATTATTAAAGAAATGCTGACTCACTGGATGAGAGAAGGATAAAGGAGGGTTGTTAGCTTCGATTTGAATAATAATAATAATCATCTATGGTTGAGAATTGGGTCACATTAAATAAAAATGAAAGCACTTCATTATGGGTGGAAAGATATGTGGAAAGAAAACATAAGTAGAAGTAGTATAAATTAATGGAGAAGAAAGTCTGTGAAGTTGTGGGAATTCACATCTAATATTCGTCTAATATTCATCTAATATTTATCTAATGTTAATCAACTTTCAAAGAGTCAGTCTTGATTTCCCAGAATTACTATTTCCTAGCAACTTTCAGTCTGGGGTGGGGAGGGACTCTAATATTAATAAAGCCTTTGTAACTGAAGAGCTGTGTAAGCTCACTTTTCCTGCTGTCAGAAAGGAAGAAATTTTCCTCTATCCTTCTAGGTTCTTCTGGCTGGTTTAAGAATTACACTGACTTAAGACTGAATAGCAGGATAAAATCAAAGGAAAATTTGATAACATCCATACATAGAGAGACCCAGCAAAACTGAGCAACTCTCCAAAACGGTGGAAACCCTCACCTCAATTACTATCTTTAGCTAAAGACATAAGAGGAGGTTATGAGTAGTGATTTGGTACTTCAAAGGGGAGGAAAGCAATTCACATGAAGATGGAAAACCAAATGTCTGGCAGACAAATGTTTGCTGGGCAGGTAGAGACAGAGAACACAGAGAGGAATTTTAACAACCAGAGTTTGCAAGGTTCCTCCCTGTCTACCACACCAAGCTCGTACTGTACTTATCTATGGTGATAGTACCCTTCCTGCACTAGGCCCTCTTTCTACATTCTTCAGATAGCTAAGAGGGAGATATAATGAAAGACTTCGGAATCTTATGTTTCTTAAAAATAAGCAGGCTAAGTGACCTGTCATCTCTCATGACAATGAGACGTTTGGGGGCAGCAAGTTTTGCTTCCCTACACAGCAATAGGTGGATAATGAGTAATTTGAGTCCTGTGGGCCATAAAAACTTCTGTTGCTGCTAAATTTAGCTACTTTAACTTGACAGTCACCATGGACAATGCATAAATGAATAAATACTGGCTATGATTTAATAACATTTTATTTATAAAAGCCAGAGGCACCTGGATTCTGCTTATGTGAGGGCCACAGTTGGTGGACACCTGTGTTAGATGGAAAATACACACTCTATCATGACAACTATTTTCTTAACTTCTAGAGGATGCTCTAGCCTTTTTAAAACCAACATTTATGGAGTTCCTGCTACGTTCATGTTATTATGCTTCTGCCTGGAAACAAAAGGAAAAGTAAGACATTGCTTTTAGGAATTCAAGAATCCAACAATTTAAAAAAGAAAAAGAAAAAAAGAAAAAACCCATGGGGCTCTAGTACCACACTGTAGGTGAAATTATAAAGCAGTACAGAGTGAGAATTCAGAAGAAGAAATATTAATTTTCTCAAAGTGTTTCAGGAAAATCTTAATAAACAAAGTGAAACAAATAGAATTTTTGGATTAGTTACTGTTTGCTAAAAATGTTAAGCAGTTGCTTCTAGTAGAGCTAAGAGTACGAAAAAAGTACTGGTATAGGAAAGTTTAAGAAGATTGGCAAATCAACATTATTTGTATCTATAGTGCCCCAGTGTACTTGGACTTTCATTCTATAGATAATTATGCTGAATGATGATAGCAATAAAAATGATGATAATGGTAAATATTTATTGAAGACTAACTAAGTAATCTCCCCCAAGTCAATTTCCTAAAACATATTTTTTGCATAATTAAATTCTGATTATTTATTTACTGGAAATACTTTTAAGTGCTTTAATGGGAATATTCAATTTCTGAAACAATATATTCAGTATCCATCATTGGATAAGCAATTTGTTCAAAACATTTTGGGACTTCTTTGTCAATATCTTGATACTTATCTGTTAGCACTTTTAGAGAGTTTTAAGTAATGTTTATATTTATTTTCCATTTCATACTTATGAGTAAAGGTGATCATGTTTAAGGTATATTCTTTAAGCTATATGAAAATTATCTATCAGTTGTCTCTCAACTTTAAGCCAATCATTCTATACTGTGCTCTGAGATATAAAGACTTTGAGATATAGAGGTTCTATACAATATCTTCCTCTTCACTAAGCTGGCTCCATATGAAGGTGTGCTAGAGGAAAACTGCAAGGGGAGAGAAGAAATAAGGGGTGGCTCTTTTCTGTTTTCTTTCTGCCTTTTCCCTGCTTTCTTTCTATTGCTGTCATGCTTGTTTTTGCAATCCAACAGGATCAGTTTTTTTCCAGGAACAGCACTTGAATCTAGTTTCCTGTTTTTCAAACACCAGTCAAAGTAGACAGTTCAGCATTACAACTTTCCTCAAGAAGTGGTATTTTAGTAATAGCTTGTAAATTTATTTGATAATGAGGTCCTTTGGGGGAACAATTTATTCAAAATGCATTCCATGAAATATACTTACAACAACATCCTCAAGGAATGTTTAATAATAATATTCACTCATTGCCTATTAGTATTGGCAGAGTCACTTAATTCAGAAAATATTAACAACTACTCTGTGAGGCAGGTGCATGCATGCATGCTAAGTCACTTCAGTTGTGTCCGACTCTTTGGACCCCATGGAGCATAGCTTCCCAGGCTCCTCTGTCCATGGGATTCTCCAGGCAAGAATATAGAAGTGGGTTGCCATGCCTTCCTCCAGGGAATCTTCCCAACCCAGGGATTAACACGAGTCACTTATGTCATCTGCACTGGCAGGAAGGTTCTGTACCAATAGCACCATCTGGGAAGCCCCTTTGAGGCAAATACTATATACCAATGTCACAGATTAAAAAACAGAGGCAAGAGAAGTAACCTGACTTGTCCCAAATGATTGAGCTACTAAGTAGCAGAGCTGGGATTCAAATCCAGTATTCAAAAATGTAACTAACCACCACATTATATTGCAACTTAGACTATTGTAGCAGATTTGATAGAGGTGAAAATATTAATACTACAAGTTGAGGTAACAATAATTGTTACTCAGCCATAGCTTAAGAGGAAAACCATGCATGAGACTTTGAATTAAGGTGGTAGCAATAGAAGTAAAGATTCAAATAACCACTAGAAGCTAAAAATAAGGATTTGGTAACCTGTTGGATATGGGGGGGTAAGAAGAGAGAAGGGCAAAACAGTTGTATTATTATCTGTTGCTGTTTTGCAAATACTCACATCTTAGTGGTTTCCAACAATAGCATTTATTTAGTTATCTGCATTCACCTAGCAGGCTGCTGTGAGTTAATTTTTTGCTGATCTTGGCTGGATTTTCTACTGTCTCCAGGGCCTTAGCATGGATCCCGGAATGCCACCATACTGAAAACTGAGGTTTCCACTTTGAATGGCTAGTGCAATAGTAACTATAAACTAAAATATCAAAAAGAAGAGAAAGGAGCAAATTTACGAGGTAAAATGAGTGAAAGTACTCGTGCCAAATCAGACTGAAGTAAGAGGAATCTTACAGGTATCTTACATATCTCACAGGCATTTAATATGGGTCTTGAGGTTCAGAGAGAAAAAAAAATCTAGAAATGGGGACATCGAGACTAATTCCAAAAGCCTGGATTTTGCAGTATCATTAATGGAGAATATGTAGAGCAGAAGTCAGGACCGTTCTGAAACTGGCCAATAATGTGCTTTATTTTGCTTCTAATACGTTAGGTAATCTAGTATAGGCTGTGCATGAAACGGTTATTTAATATTATTGAGACTGAATGCTCATGATTGTTACCATCTAGTCTTTCTGCAAAATTAGATATATTTGACTCTTTCAAGAAAAAAAAAAAGAATTTCTTCTACAAAAGAAGAACCTAGAGAAAAGAAACAGATAAAATAATCTTCAATTATCAACAACTAGTCAAGGCTATGGTTTTTCCTGTGGTCATGTATGGATGTGAGAGTTGGACTGTGAAGAAGGCTGAGCGCCGAAGAATTGATGCTTTTGAAATGTGGTGTTGGAGAAGACTTTTGAGGGTCCCTTGGACTGCAAGGAGATCCAACCAGTCCATTCTGAAGATCAGCCCTGGGATTTCTTTGGAAGGAATGATGCTAAAGCTGAAACTCCAGTACTTTGGCCACCTCATGCAAAGAGTTGACTCACTGGAAAAGACTCTGATGCTGGGAGGGATTGGGGGCAGGAGGAGAAGGGGACAACAGAGGATGAGATGGCTGGATGGCATCACGGACTCGATGGACGTGAGTCTGAGTGAACTCCGGGAGATGGTGATGGACAGGGAGGCCTGGCGTGCTGCGATTCATGGGGTTGCAAAGAGTTGGACACGACTGAGCGACTGAACTGAACTGAACTGAATACAATAGGAGAAACACAACTGACAGAGGAGAGCAAGCTTTCATTTGCTTAGAAATACCTTCCTAACATTGAGGGAATGATGCTGATATCTACAGGACTGAGAGCAATCTTTCTGAGCATGTTTATTAATGGTACTTTAGGGATTCAAGGGAATATATTAAGTGAGTTCTTATAGTTTTTACTAGTTCCATAACTCCATAAAATCAATTTAATCAAGAATCTAAAGGAATGTGTTTATCAAAGGTTTGATGTAATAAATACCATATTTAGAGCCCAAATTTAATAAGCTTTTGTGAATTTCCTAATTGAAAACTGAATTATGTGACTTAATTTACTTAAAATTTAATAACAAGCATAGTATGTAATACTTATTTTTGAGTATATGAAAGCATTTTAAATATTACCCTTCACCACTATTTCTTACATTATAAGAATGTATAATGTAATCTCTTTTCTTTCGCAATAATTAGTACATGCTGATGTTAAGCTGCTAAGTCACTTCAGTCATGTCTGACTCTGTGTGACCCCAGAGACGGCAGCCCACCAGGCTCCCCCATCCCTGGGATTCTCCAGACAAGAACACTGGAGTGGGTTGCCGTTTCCTTCTCCAATTCATGAAACGGAAAAGTGAAAGGGAAGTCACTCATTCGTGTCCGACTTTTTGCAACCCCATGAAGCACAGCACACTAGGCCTCCCTGTCCATCACCATCTCCCGGAGTTCACTCAGACTCATGTCCATCGAGTCAGTGATGATGTCCAGCCATCTCCTCCTCTGTCGTCCCCTTCTCCTCCTGCCCCCAATCCTTCCCAGCATCAGAGTCTTTTCCAATGAGTCAACTCTTCGCATGAGGTGGCCAAAGTACTGGAGTTTCAGCTTTAGCATAATTCCTTTCAAAGAAAACCCAGGGCTGGTCTCCTTCAAAATGGACTGGCTGGATGTCCTTGCAGTCCAAAGGACTCTCAAGAGTCTTCTCCAACACCACAGTTCAAAAGCATCAATTCTTCGGCACTCAGCCTTCTTCACAGTCCAACTGTCATATCCATACATGACTACTGGAAAAACAATATCCTTGACTAGATGGATCTTAGTTGGCAAAGTAATGCCTCTGCTTTCAATATACCGTCTAGGTTGGTGATAACTTTTCTCCCAAGGAGTAAGCGTCTTTTAATTTCATGGCTGCAGTCACCATCTGCAGTGATTCTGGAGACCCCCCCAAATAAAGTCTGACACTGTTTCTACTGTTTCCCCATCTATTTCCCATGAAGTGATGGGACCAGATGCCATGACCTTAGTTTTCTGAATGTTGAGCTTTAAGCCAACTTTTTCACTCTCCTCTTTCACTTTCAACAAGAGGCCTTTTAGTTCCTCTTCACTTTCTGCTATAAGAGTGGTATCGTCTGCATATCTGAGATTATTGATATTTCTCCTGGCAATCTTGATTCCAGCTTGTGTTTCTTCCAGTCCAGCATTTCTCATGATGTACTCTGCATAAGTTAAATAAGCAGGGTGACAATAGACAGCCTTGATGTACTCCTTTTCCTATTTGAAACCAGTCTGTTGTTTCATGTCCAGTTCTAACTGTTGCTTCCTGACCTGCATACAGATTTCTCAAGAGGCAGGTCAGGTGGTCTGGTATTCCTGTGTCTTTCAGAATTTTCCACAGTTTATTGTGATCCACACAGTCAAAGGCTTTGGCATAGTCAATAACCGGAAATAGATGTTTTTCTGGAACTCTCTTGCTTTTTCCATGATCCAGCAGATGTTGGCAATTTGATCTCTGGTTCCTCTGCCTTTTCTAAAACCAGCTTGAACATCAGGAAGTTCACGGTTCAGGTATTGCTGAAGCCTGGCCTGGAGAATTTTGAGCATTATTTTACTAGCGTGTGAGATGAGTGCAATTGTGCAGTAGTTTGAGCATTCATTGGCATTGCCTTTCTTTGGAATTGGAATGAAAACTGACCTTTTCCAGTCCTGTGGCCACTGCTGAGTTTTCCAAATCTGCTGGCATATTGATTCAGCACTTTCACAGCATCATCTTTTAGGATTTGAAATAGCGCAACTGGAATTCTATCACCTCCACTAGCTTTGTTCGTAGTGATGCTTTCTCAGGCCCACTTGACTTCACATTCCAGGATGTCTGGCTCTAGATGAGTGATCACACCATTGTGATTATCCGGGTCATGAAGATCTTTTTTGTACAGTTCTTCTGTGTATTCTTGCCACCTCTTTTTAATATCTTCTGCTTCTGTTAGGTGCAAACCATTTCTGTCCTTTATCGAGCCCATCTTTGCATCAAATGTTACCTTGGTATATCTCATTTTCTTGAAGAGATCTCTAGTCTTTCCCATTCTGTTGTTTTCCTCTATTTCTTTGCATTGATTGCTAAAGAAGGCTTTCTTATCTCTTCTTGCTTTTCTTGGGAACTCTGCATTCAGATGCTTATGTCTTTCCTTTTCTGATTCGCTTTCACCTGTCTTCTGTTCACAGCCTTTTGTAAGGCTTCCCAGAAAGCCGTTTTGCTTTTTTGCACATCTTTTCCATGGGGATGGTCTTGATCCTTGTCTCCTGTACAATGTCATGAACCTCATTCCGTAGTTCATCAGGCACTCTGTCTATCAGATCTAGTCCCTTAAATCTATTTGTCAATTCCACTGTATAATCATAAAGGATTTGATTTAGGTCATACCTGAATGGTCTATTGGTTTTCCCTACTTTCTTCAATTTAAGTCTGAATTTGGTAATAAAGAGTTCATGATCTGAGCTACAGTCAGCTCCTGGTCTTGTTTTTGTTGACTGTATAGAGCTTCTCCATCTTTGGCTGCAAAGAATATAATCAATCTGATTTTGTTGTTGACCATCTGGTGATGTCCATGTGTAGAGTCTTCTCTTGTGTAGTTGGAAGAGGGTATTTGCTATGACCAGTGCATTTTCTTGGCAAAACTCTATTAGCCTTTGCCCTGCTTCATTCCGCATTCCAAGGCCAAATTTGCCTGTTACTCTAGGTGTTTCTTGACTTCCTACTTTTGGATTCCAGTCCCCTATAAGGAAAAGGATATCTTTTTTGGGTGTTAGTTCTAAAAGGTCTTGTAGGTCTTCATAGAACTGTTCAACTTCAGCTTCTTCAGTGTTACTGGTTGGGGCATAGACTTGGATTACTGTGATATTGAATGGTTTGCCTTGGAAATGAACAGAGATCATTCTGTTGATTTTGAGATTGCATCCAAGTACTGCATTTCCGACTCTTTTGTTGACCATGATGGCTACTCCATTTCTTCTAAGATATTCTTGCCCACAGTAGTAGATATAATGGTGATCTGAGTTAAATTCACCCATTCCAGTCCATTTTAGTTCACTGATTCCTAGAATGTTGATGTTCACTCTTGCCATCTCCTGTTTGACCACTTCCAATTTGCCTTGATTCATGGACCTGACGTTCCAGGTTCCTATGCAATATTGCTCTTATAGCATTAGACCTTGCTTCTAACACCAGTCACATCCATAGCTGTTTATTGTTTTTGCTTTGGCTCCATCCCTTCATTCTTTCTGGATTAATTTCTCCACTGATCTCCAGTAGCATATTGGGCACCTACTGACCTGGGGAGTTCCTCTTTCAGTATCCTATCATTTTGCCTTTTCATACTGTTTATGGGGTTCTCAAGACAAGAATACTGAAGTGGTTTGCCATTCCCTTCTCCAGTGGACCACATTCTGTCAGACCTCTCCACCATGCTCGCCCGTCTTGGGTTGCCCCACAGGCATGGCTTAGTTTCATTTAGTTAGACAAGGCTGTGGTCCTAGTGTGATCAGATTGACTAGTTTTCTGTGAGTATGGTTTCAGTGTGTCTGCCCTCTGATGCCCTCATGCAACACCTACCATCTTACTTGGGTTTCTCTTACCTTGGGCGTAGGGTTTCTTTTCACGGCTGCTCAGCCCATATCAAAACAACAATTTTGAAAATCTGGTCATATTTTTGGAAAAAGCTGTAAATTGTTTTAACTGCTATAATAACATTTAAGTTTGCCCACTATATCATGGATTTTGTTATCTATAAACCAGAGATGAAGGGAATCCAGATCATGACAAAAGGAAAGGTTGGTGAAGGAAGCACATTTCTTCAAGCTTAGAATATTATGAGAATAGGAAAGGAGACAGTGATAGGGGAGGCAGATAGAACCATGCGCCTGACCTTTCTAAATATATCAGATAAATTGATGGGGAGCCTAGAACCAAAAGATGGTCTGCTGAGGTTTCTACTCAAAACCCTACCAAGTAAGATTGCACAGGCCAAACCCATGGGATGATTGTCCAGCACAGCCAAAAGAAGTGTTCAGATAGATGTATTAAGCATCGTTTCTGGATCTCCACAGACTGTATGTACCATAGACATGTCTTGTTTGACTAAGATGAAGTAGAGGTCTTTAGATGGCCAATAGGGTGGAACACAGAGACAAAAATATGTAAACAGTGTCAGAGACAAACAGTGAAGACTACAGACTCCAGTGATAAGAATCAGCATGATGCCCGAAAATAAGATACTTCACTGGGCTTCCCTGATGGCTCAGATGGTAAAGAATCCACCTGCAATGCAAGAAGCCTGGGTTCAATCCTTGCATTGGGAAGATCCCCTGGAGAAGGAATGGCAACCCACTCCAGTATTCTTGCCTGGAGAATTCCATGGACAGAGATGTCTGATGGGCTAAAATCCAGTCGCAAAGAGTTGGAGACGACTGAGCAATTAACACTTTCAGTGGTCATTATTCAGACTAGAAGATTTACTACATGAAGTAGTAAAGAAGATATGGAAGGGCATAGCATCCCATTACTGCTGTAACAAATGACCACAAACAAAGCCTTAAGCAATAGGAATATATTATCTTACCGTTTTGAAAATCAGATATCCAAAGTGGATCTTACTGAACTAAAATCAAGGTATTGATAGGGCTACATTACCATAGAGGCTTTAGATGAGGATACATTTCCTTGCCTATTACAACTTAAAGAGACTAGCACATTCTTTGATTCATGGTCCCGTGCCATCTTTAGGGACTTTTCACCTTGCATCACTTGGACACTGACTCTTCTGCCTCTTTCACTTATAAGGACCCTTACAATTACAATAAATCCCCCTAGATAATTCCTGGATAATCTATTTTAAATCAGCTGATCAGTTCAGTTCAGTTCAGCTGCTCTGTCTTGTTAGACTCTGCGACCCCATGGACTGCAGCATGACAGGCTTCCCTGTCCATCACCAACTCCCAGAGTTTTCTCAAACTCATGTCCATTGAGTTGGTGATGCCATCCAACCATCTCATCCTCTGTCGTCCCCTTCTCCTCCCGCCTTCAGTCTTTCCCAGCATCAGGATCTTTTGCAATGAGTCAGTTCTTCCCATTAGGTGGCCAAAGTATTAGAGTTTCAGCTTCAGCATCAAATCAGTTGATAAGCAAGCTTAATTCAATCTGCAATCTTAATTCTTATTCTGTAACTGAGTACATTCATAGGTTCTCTGTATTATGGGTATTTTGTGGGGCAGGAGAATTATTAGAGCTGTTTTGTGTTTGTTTTTTGTTTTTTTTTAATCTTTATAAACCAACCTACATACCCAGGCTCCATCTTGGAGAGAAACAGGGAAATGTGGAGGCAATGTAAAAGACAGACTTCCTCAAAAAGAGAATGAGTCATGCCGCCAATGAAACTATTTAAAGATTAAGAGAAATGCTATTCACTGGCTTGTTGAATTTCTTTCCCCCTTTGCTCCTCACTGCAGCCACTTCCACTTTCCAATTACTTTCCAATTACTTTCCAACAGAATAGAGCCTCTTGAGGAAGCTTAGATCAATTACAAAAACAAAGCAGCTCATCTTCCTTACACATCAGAGGAGTGTGAGTTAAAATTTTGAATCTGCAACATTATAACTAATCATAATAATTCCCCCTAATAATAAAGTTCTAAAACATAACAGTTTTACTTGACACCACATAGACTCTTCAATAAGAAATTCAAGCATTACTTGACAGAGGAGGCTCTCTTGTGCTAACAGACTTGCCAATAAAACTAAATAACAGAGGAGTTTGAAGAGAGGATAAGAATTCTGAGTCCCTGGCCTCTAATCTCAGTGTTACTGTCCTGAGCAAAAGATTTAAACTAGTTTTCCAAGAACTTATTATGTATACTTATAACAGGTGTTCCTCTTCAATTTTCAGGAAACCTGTCACTTTGTTTACCTGATCTAAACAACAGAGATGGAAAATTAAACATTAACCAAATACATAGCACAGTGCCTAGGCCTTCCATAGATACTTGCTTGAACATTTATATGAAACTATTAAGTAGAGAAAAGCAATTTAAGAGCTGCTGCTGCTAAGTCTCTTCAGTCGTGTCCAACTCTGTGCGACCCCATAGACGGCAGCCCACTAGGCTCCCCCGTCCCTGGGATTCTCCAGGCAAGAACACTGGAGTGGGTTGCCATTTCCTTCTCCAGTGCATGGAAGTGAAAAGTGAAAGTGAAGTTGCTCAGTCATGTCCGACTGTTAGCAACCCCATGGACTGCAGCCTACCAGGCTCCTCCATCTATGGGATTCTCCAGGCAAGAGTACTGGAGTGGGTGGCCATTGCCTTCTCCGAATTTAAGAGCTAAGTACAACCTAAGAGAATGTCAAAAGAGGTTCATTTCAGGAAAAAAAAAATAGAGGTACTGGCAGTTTTCTGAAGTTATTGTGGATAGAAAGTTAAAAAAGAAAAAGTAGTTCAGAAAAGAAACTAGAGAGAAAATTTCAAAGTACTAAATCCAAAGAGTGGCACTGAACTGTGAAATTAAGAAGAAAAATTTCCAGCAGTACATAAAAGAGTCAAAGTGGTGGTAATGGGGCCCTATTATCACCCAGGTTTGTACTTGAGTACATTAAAGTGATGGAAAGGTAGCTGCAGCGTATCTGCAATGCTGGTATAGGGAAAAGATAGAGTGCCTCTTCCTTTAATTGGCAAATTAAAGGCAAAAAGGAAAACAGTGTTAGCCATTTTTAACCACTTTCTTTCACTGCACAAGGACTTTTACTGGAGTGGTAATCCATCAAGAGATAGAAAACAGGACCCAGATTCTTAAAGACTGTCAAGGTAAATAACAGCCACAGAGAAAGATACTTAAAATCATGTTAGAATTAATGAATCTTAAAATCATTCTGAACTGTGATGAGAGATGAAAAGTATATTTTAGTACCTGTGAGATGCATAACAAAAATAACAAGTTTTCCTAAGTCCCAGTTGTTAGTAATACTCTGCAGTGACTTGAAAGATGCCAGTTGATTTCCAGAAGACCTCATGTGGAACCCACTGCAGAAAGCATTATCCAGTCTTAATTTAATTACTATTTGAGCAAATACAATTTATGAGTACTCCAGAACTCTCCAAAGATGGTCCTTACTCAGGACCACATTTTACATATAATGTAGCCTTAGTGGTTTCATTCACATATCACTATACTCATTTTCTAATTTTTGCTTTTTTATATACCAATAATTTAGTTGACAAGACATCACTGCTACAGTTACCCTATTATCCTTTTATCAATATAATTTAACCATGTGATGAAGAGATATTCTGGAGGCTTATGGTTTTCTTAAAAGAATAAAGTTATATAAAATGTTTGGAGGTTTTTTATTTACCCAGAGAATTATTACATATAAAATATATTCAAGTTGAAAATATTGTAATAAACACAAAGTGATTTAATATATTATTTGTTTTTAAAAAAAACATGGCATTTGCAAGTATACATTGATATCTAATAACATCTAATATTTTGTATAAGAGCATTAAGTACATTACCAAATGCACACACACATGCGTACACACACACAGATGGAGTGTTGTCAAGGAAGGTTTATGAGAAGAGAATGCTTGAGCAAAAACTTGAAGAAAGTGAGTGAGTGAGCACAGTGGATATATGGGGTAAATGCCCTCCATGCAAAAGGAAAGGTATACATAATTCCTATTTGAAGTTGGTGCACAAGAAATGAATAACTTCTTAGCTGTTTAACTAGCTCAATTCAATCAATAGCTAGCTCAATTCAATCTTTTGACAAGTCTCTCAGCCTTTAAATTTGCTTGCAATAAGTTATAAGTACTGACTCTTTTTTATTTCTTATGAATGCTATGAGAATCAGCTCTATGATATGTAAAGCATATGTGGTGGGAGCAGTCATAAAAAATGTCACCCACTCCCTACATCCTTTCTATTAGAGTAATTCTTTAATCAAGATGAATGTTTTTTCCCTCAACCAGAGAATAGCCATTAATATCATCAATATAGACTTTAATTTTTAGGAACAATTATATGTATTACACAACTTGAAATTCTCTGCCTACATTTACCTAAAAAGGTTGAATGCATAAGAAAGCTGTGGTACATATACACAATGGAATATTACTCAGCCATTAAAAAGAATACATTTGAATCAGTTCGAATGAGGTGGATGAAACTAGAGTCTATTATATAGAGTGAAGTAAGCCAGAAAGAAAAACACCAATACAGTATACTAACACATATATATGGAATTTAGAAAGAAGGTAACAATAACCCTGTATGCGAGACAGCAAAAGAGACACCAATGTATAGAACAGTCTTTTGGACTCTGTGGGAGAGGCGAGGGTGGGATGATTTGGGAGAATGGCATTGAAACATGTAGAATATCATATGTGAAACAAATTGCCAGTCTAGGTTTGATACATGATATAGGGTGCTCGGGGCTGGTGCACTGGGATGACCCAGAGGGAAGGGATGAGGAGGAAAGTGGGAGGGGGGTTCAGGATGGGGAACACAGGTACACTCTCATGGCAGATTCAAGTCAATGTATGGCAAAAACCAATATAATATTGTAAAGTAAGATAAATAAATTAATTAATTTTAAAAATTTAAAAATAAATATAACAGTAATTATAGTAAAACTATCTTTTATACCGCTTTGATTGATGAAATAATAAAAAAGTGAAATGCAATAACACCAAATGTTAGCAAGGATGTGAGCAACTGAGACTCTATCTTACACTTACTCTCTCATTTAATTGTTGCAACAATTCTCTCTGAAAGACTACCATTTCTCCCCTTTTATGCATAGGGAACTGAAGTACGAAAAGGTAGGTAACTCTGCCAGTGTCACATAGCTAATAAATTGGGGCACTAGAATTTAAACCAGAGAGTTTGAGCTTTCAACGAGTTACAAACCACCCTTGGTAAATGTGTTTATATTAAAGCAAAGTTCTCACAAGGTCCAGTGGCACCAGCGGCACCTGGTAATAAAAATACAAGTTCTTGAACATGACCCTAGATCTACCAAACAGAAACTCTGGGGCCGAGTTTGGCAAACGTATTTAAAGCAAGGTATCAATGTGTGAAATAAATCTGCAGTCCTATAAATCCCACTAATGGGAAACTCTAAACAGACAGCAAAAACAAGACCAGGAGCTGACTGTGGCTCAGATTATGAACTCCTTATTGCCCAATTCAGACTTAAATTGAAGAGAGTAGGGAAAACCACTAGAATATTCAGGTATGAACTAAATCAAATCCCTTATGATTATACAGTGGAAGTGAGAAATAGATTTAAGGGACTAGATCTGATAGATAGAGTCCCTGATGAACTGTGGATGGAGGTTCGTGACATTATACAGCAGACAGGAATCAAGACCATCCCCATGGGAAAGAAATGCAAAAAAGCAAAATGGCTGTCTGAGGAGGCCTTACAAATAGCTGTGAAAAGAAGAGAAGTGAAAAGGAAAGGAGAAAAGGAAACATATACCCATTTGAATGCAGAAATCCAAAGAATAGCAAGGAGAGATAAGAAAGCCTTCCTCAGCGATCAATGCAAAGAAATAGAGGCAAACAACAGAATGGGAAAGACTAGAGATTCTTCAAGAAAATAAGAGATACCAAGGGAAAACTTCATGCAAAGATGGGCTCGATAAAGGACAGAAATGGTATGCACCTAACAGAAGCAGAAGATACTAAGAAGAGGTGTCAAAAATACACAGAAGAACTGTACAAAAAAGAGCTTCACAACCCAGATAATCATGATGGTGTGATCACTAACCTAGAGCCAGACATCCTGGAATGTGAAGTCAAGTGGGCCTTAGAAAGCATCACTACGAACAAAGCTATCAGAGGTGATGGAATTCCAGTGGAGCTATTTCAAATCCTGAAAGATGATGCTGTGAAAGTGCTGAATCAATATGCCAGCAAATTTGGAAAACTCAGCAGTGGCCACAGGACTGGAAAAGGTCAGTTTTCATTCCAATTCCAAAGAAAGGCAATGCCAAAGAATGTTCAAACTACTGCACAATTGCACTCATCTCACACACTAGTAAAGTAATGCTCAAAATTCTCCAAGCCAGGCTTCA
>SJYQ01000939.1:660046-697467 GCA_006410935.1 Redunca redunca | reverse complement strand
AACCAGTCTATCCTAAAGGAGATCAGTCCTGAGTGTTCATTGGAAGGACTGATGTTGAAGCTGAAACTCCAATACTTTGGCCACCTGGTGGGAAGAGCCAACTCATTTGAAAAGGCTCTGATGCTGGGAAAGATTGAAGGGGAGAAGATTGGGAGGAGAAGGGGACAACAGAGGATGAGATGGTTGGATGGCATCACTGACTCAATGGACATGAGTTTGAGTAAACTCTAGGAGTTGGTGATGGACAGGGAGGCCTGGCGTGTTGTAGTTCTTGGGGATGGACACGACTGAGTGACTGAACTGAACTGAACTGAATCACAATTGTAAAAGACGTTTATCAGTTTTTACAGTCAATAGCCAGACAAAAAATAAAAGATTATTAAATTGCAAGCCATAATGGAAACATGATTAACTTAACAGTGTAAAATATTACATACAATCTGGGGGGTTAAGTAGAATGATGTGGTAAGTAGAAAGTGCATACATGTACATGTTTTCACTTTACCCAACCAGTCTATGTCTTTTGGTTGGTGCAATTAATCCATTTACATTTAAGGTAATTGGGGGTTTCCCTGATAGCTCAGTTGATAAAGAATCTGTCTGCAATGCAGGAGACCCCAGTTAAATTCCTAGGTCGGGAAGATACGCTGAAGAAGGGAAAGGTTACCCACTCCAGTCTTGGGCTTCCCCTTGTGGCTCAGCTGGTAAAGAACCCACCTGCAATGAGGGAGAACTGGATTCCATCCCTGGGTTGGGAAGATTTCCTGGAGAAGGGAAAGACTACCCACTCCAGTATTCTGGCCTGCAGAACTCCATAGTATAGTCCATGGGGTCACAAAGAGTCGGGTATGACTAAGTGACTTTCCCTTCACTTCATAATCCTGTTTCATGTTCTTTACTGTTTTGATTTTTTTTTTAATATATATTTTCCTCCTCTTGTGTTTCCTGCCTATAGAAGGTCCTTTAGCATTTGTTGTAAAGCTGTTTTTGTGGTGCTGAATCTCCTAACATTTGCTTATCTATAAAGCTTTTTATTTCTCTGTCAAATATGAACAAGATTCTTTCTGGGTAGAGTATTCTTGATTGTAGGTTCTTCCCTTTCATCACTTTAAATACCACACCATTTCCTTCTGGTTTGTAGAGTTTCTGTTGAGAAATTAGCTGATGACCTTATGAGAGTTCCTTTATATGTTATTCGTTGTTTTTTCCCTTGTTGCTTTTAATATTATATCTTTGTCTTTAATTTTTGCCAGTTTGAATACTATGGGTCTTAGTGTGTTCCTCCTTGGGTTTATCCTACCCTAGGGGCTTGCTGGGCTTCCTGGACTTGGCTAACAATTTCCTATCCCATGTTAGGGAATTTTTCAGCTATTATCTCTTCAAATATTTTCTTGGATCCTCTCTCTCTCGCTTCTCCTTCTAGGACCCCTACACTGCAAATGTTGGTGTATTTAATCTGTCCCAGAGGTCTCTAGGCTGTCTTCATCTGTTTTTCTATCTTTTTTCTATATTCTGTTTTGTGGCAATGACTTCCACCATTCTGTCTTCCAGGTCACGTGTCCATTCTTCTGCCTCAATTATTCTTCTATTGATTCTTTGTAGTGTATTTTTCAGCTCTGTTCTTTAAATTTTCTAGGTCTTTGGTAAACATTTCTTACTTCATCTCCATTCTTTTACTGAGATCCTGGATCATATTCACTGTTTATTCTGAATTCTTTTTCTGGAAAGTTGCCTAAAGCTTTTGTATAGACATACACACACACACATAAATAGTATGTATAATATAATATATATTTTAGAAAACTTAGGAGTTATTGCTTAGCAAAAATGTTTATGACATTTTGGTTTCACTTGTTTGATGTAAGTATGAATAGAATGATAGATTTCTAATTTACATTCATTCAAAACTTTGATATAGTTCCATTTATTCTGGCATCTAGTATTACTGCCAGAAGTCTAGAAAGCTTATTATTTTAGTAATTCAAAAAAATTGAATGAGGCTTGAAAGTTCTAATCCAATTCTGAAAATATAAAGAATACTATGCTGTTAAAAACAGGAAGTTAACGTGTGATAGAGTGCTATTAACTAAAGTACAAATTTTGTTCAAATTTCACAGAATTTTATGCTAGCGTCTGCTTTCTGTTTTCACACCTTACTGAAGATTCCACACTGTATGTAGTTGCATTGTGCAGCTTCAGCGCCATGCGATAAATTCTGATAAATTCTCTGTTCATTTCTATTCTGTTACAAATAGTTTCTAATATTCTTTGTAATGGAGTCTTAGACACACCTGTCATTTAAAAGTGGGGATTTAATTTCCAAATACATGGGGTTTTTAAAGTATAGTTGATATTAATTTCTCATTGAAATGCCTTCTTCTCTGCAATAACACTCTGTGTTATTTTTTCACTCTTTTAAAGTTATTGAGGCTTTCAATGGCTAAGTCAAAGATTTCTCTTGATAAATGTCACATGATACATGAAAATATGTGGATTATTTTCAAATATTCTTGATATTGATTTTTAACATAACTCCACAGTGATAAGAGGACAAAATCTGTATGATTTCATGAATTTAGACCCTGAAATCTTTGCAAAGTGTGTTATGTCCCTAGATATGTTCCAGGTCTGCTGGTTTATAGCCTATGGTAACTTGAACAGACTTTATATCCTATTGTTGTATGAAATTTTTATGAATATTAATTATGTTGAATTGACTTGTAATGCTTTTCAGATCTACTATATCCTTCTATTTTTCTGTCTATTCATTCTATTAATTTTTGAGAGTTTGATATTGGTATTCCAACTAAAAACATTAATTTATCTACTTAAATAATTGTAACAGAGAGAGGATCTATACATCACTTTATTCTGTGTTTTCCCAATCTCCTATAAATGTTATTATACTTTCATAATTTAAAAAAATGAAATTAATATTTAGAATACTATAAAAACAAAAAACAAAAAAAAAGAGAGAGAGAGAGAATGAATTAAATCCTTATGTGGCCCCAGGGTGAAATCAAAGAGTAGCATATATAACATTTCTGAATTAGTTTTTAAAAAGCAAAGCAAAGAAAAAAATGAAGATGTATACATTTGTATGAATGATTTTCTAAACAAAAAGCAATATAAATGAACTCAAGTTACTTTGGGAGTATCAAGGAGGAATTAAAAAGAGAAATTCAGCTTTTTATTTATCAGTTCAGTTCTGTTCAGTCACTCAGTCATGTTCGATCCTTTGCAACCCCATGGACTGCATCATGCCAGGCTTCCCTGTCCATCAGCAACTCCCAGAGCTTGTTCAAACTCATATCCATTGAGTTGGTGATGCCATCCAACCATGTCATCATCTGTCATCCCCTTCTCCTGCCTTCAATCTTTTCCAGCATCAGTGTCATTTCAAATGAATTGGTTCCTCTCATCAAGTGGCCAATGTACTGGAGATTCAGCATCAGTCCTTCCAATGAATATTCAGGACTAATTTCCTTTAGGATTGACTGGTTTGATCTCCTAGCAGTCCAAGGGACTAAAAAGAGTCTTCTCCAACACCACAGTTCAAAAGCATCAGTTTTCTGGCACTCAGCTTTCTTTACAGCCCAACTCTCACATGCATACATGACTACTGGAAAAACCATAGCTCTGACTAGATGGACTTTGCCGAAGTCCAGCTCCAGCAGCCAGGGAATCAACTTGAAGGGGTAAGCGGTGTCGGTGGACGACGGTGTAGCCTCTGACTCATAGTATGGAACTACATGTTTATTTCAAGCTTCAAGTTCTCTTTCATACTTTGACAAAAGCATTAGGTCAGAGGTTTGACATTTTTAGTTTTCCCCACCCAGATTCACTGTCTCCAGAAATCATTGTTGTCCTACAAGCAGAGTTCCTGCTTCAGCGATTCTCTCAGAATCGGCTTTACTATCTATCACCTACCTCCTCTTATGTGTCCTGTACTTAACTTGTGATTACATTGTAACTCACGCCATATTCCTCAGTTTATTTCTTATCTTTCTAAATCCTGTTTTCCCATAGCATCTTAGGATCAGTCTCTTCTAAAAAAGCTTCTAGCTATTCTTAATTATTCCCAAACCCTAAGCTCAGCAAACTTCTTTTGCCATAAACATTCCCCTCACAAACAGGTCTCAGAAAACAACCCTTCCCATGGCCTCAAGCTGTGGCCTACACGTTCATCCTGGGACATTCTGTGTAAAGATCCTTGAACAAATGTCAATGGTTATAGATTATTTTCTGGGCACAACTGCAGAAGGCTTTGTGCTTTCTCATGCTTCTCTCAAGCACCTTAACTTTGTTTCCAGCCAACTCAACTGAAAAAATGAAAGAAAAAGTCAGAATCACAAGGCCTAACTTCTTCATCAAGGGGCCGTGCCTGTGAGATGAGGAGAGGGGTTTGGGGCCGTGCCTCCATTTTGTCAGTAACGCCTAACGCGGCTCCCGACAGGGCTTTGTTGGGAAAGTAATGTCTCTGCTTTTTAATATGCTATCTAGGTTGGTCATAACTTTTCTTCCAAGGAGCAAGCGTCTTTTAATTTCACTGATGCAGTCACCATCTGCAGTGATTTTGGAGCCCCCCCCCAAAATAGTCTCTCATTGTTTCCATTGTTTCTCCATCTATTTGCCATAAAGTGATGGGACTGGATGTCATGATCTTAGTTTTTTGAATGCTGAGCTTTAAGTCAGCTTTTTCACTCTCTTGTTTCCCTTTCATCAAATGCTCTTTGATTTTTCACTTTCTGAAATAAGGGTGGTGTCATCTGCATGTCTGAGGTTGTTGATATTTCTCCCAGCAATCTTGATTCCAGCTTGTGTTTTTCCAGCCCAGCATTTCTCATGATGCCTTCTGCATAGAAGTTAAACAAGCAGGGTGACAATATACAGCCTTGACATACTCCTTTCCCAATTTGGAATCAGTCTGTTGTTCCATGTCTGTTTCTACTGTTGCTTCTTGACCTGCATACAGGTTTCTCAGGAGGTAGGTAAGGTGAACTGGTATTCCCATCTCTTCAAGAATTTTCCAGTTTGTTGTGATCCACACAGTTAAAGGCTTTAAATAGTCAATAAAGCAGAAGTAGATGTTTTTCTGGAATTTTCTTGCTTTCTCAATGATCCAACACATGTTGGCAGTTTGATCTCTGGTTCTTCTGCCTTTTCTAAGTCCAGCTCAAACATCTGGAAGTTCTTGGTTCACATACTATTGAAGCCTGGCTTGGAGAATTTTGAGCATTACTTTGTGTGAGATGAGTGCAATTATGTGGTAGTTTGAACATTCCTTGGCATTGCCTTTCTTAGGGATTGGAATGAAAACTGACCTTTCCCATCCTGTGGCAACTGCTGAGTTTTCCAAATTTGCTGGCATATTGAGGGCAGCACATTCACAGCATCATCTTTAAGGATTCGAAATAGCTCAACTGGAATTCCATCACCTCCACTAGCTTTGTTCATAGTGATGCTTCCTAAGGCCCACTTGACTTCACATTCCAGGTTGTCTGGCTCTAGATGAATTATTTTATTTATAGAACTGTTCATTTTTAGTTACCTTANTAACAAACCAATGTGCAAAATTAAACTTTTATGTATAATGATACATTAGCTAGCATTTAAAAATCTGACCAAAAATAGTGAAAAAATAAAGAACTAGAATAAATGTTAATCATCATACCACTTAATTTTGAAGAATTCACTGATATTGGTAGCATAATCATGATCTTCACACCCATGAGTGCACACTAAATTTTCATTTAATAAAATATTTTTCCATAGTTTTATATATTAGTTAATATATAATTCGTATAAGAAGACACACAAACGGCCACCAGGTAGATGAAAAGATGCTCAGCATCACTAATTATCAGTGAAATACAAAGCAAAATCACATCAAAATATCAGTTCTCATCTGTTAAGAAGGCATTCCTTTTTTAAAAATTAGCTAAGGCAGAGGCCAATTTCTGGATTAAAAAAACATGGATTTTTTTTAAACTAGCAATGGCAAACATTGCTTTGTTAAAATGAAAGATCAACAACAACAACAACAAAATGAAACAAAAAAGCAGAAAATAACAAGTGTTGGCAAACAAATAGAGAAACTGGAATTCTTATGTACTGCTGCAATTGCTAAGTCTTGTCCAACTTTTCACAACTCCATGAACTGTAGCCTGCCAGACTCCTCTGTCCATGGAGTTTTCCAGGCAAGAATACTGGAGTGGATTGTCATCTCCTCCCCAGGGGATCTTCCTCACCAAGGGATAAAACCCATCTCCTGCATTGGTAAGCAGATTCTTTACCACTGTGCCACCTAAGAAACTGATTTTTAAAAGTGATTTTGGAACCCAAGAAAATAAAATCTGCCACTATGTCCATTTTTCCCCTTTTATTTGCCATGACGTAATGGGACTAGATGCCATGATGTTAGTTTTTTGAATGTTGAGTTTTAAGCCACCTTTCTCATTCTCCTCTTTCACCCTTATCGTTAGAGTGATATCATCTGCATATATGAAGTTGTTGATATTTCTCCTGGCAATCTTGATTCCAGCTTGTGATTCATCCAGCCCAGCATTTTGCATGATGTACTCTGCATGTAAGTTCAATAAGCAGGGTGACAATATACTGCCTTGTCATATTCCTCTCCCAGTTTTGAACCAGTCAATTGTTTTCCTTTTTAACCTTTACCTAATAGGACCCACAACCTGGACACAGCTTACCATTGCACCTGAAATAATACTTTGAAAGTGTCAAGTAGAAAGCATTCATTTTTTTCTTAAAATTTACTTAGATAAAGTCATCTCTTTGAATCCCAAATATAAGAGAATTGCTTCATACTTGTCACCATAATCCAAATCCTCATCAAGAACAACTTTAATATGCATATAATATACATGACATAACAAAAAGAAGTTAGTATAATATGTGGTTCTGTCCTACGATAACTTCTTCTAACAAATATCTCATCGAAGTACTGATTGCTTTTCTCCAAAGCTGCTTTATGTGTTCAGTTTTGTAGTAAACATTGTGTTTTTTCCAAGTAACTTTCTATATTTATCTTCCACTGAATTAGTAATGCCAAAGGAAACTATTTTACTTGGTCTTCAGGTTTAAAGTGTCTTGTTTTGCCTTCATAATATAAAAGAGAGCTTTTCCAGGTGCCAAATAAACTCAATTTGTAAGACTCTAATGATTTTTCATTCTGAAGATATTACAGGAAAACACCTCAGGTTCCTTTTAATATCTCCCTCATCCCTCTGGGTGATCATCCTTAATGTCATCAATCTGGGATTGATCATTTAGATAATGCTACTCAGATTATTTCTCTTCAGATTTTCAATTTCTGTTCTTTTAATCTATGTGATTCATAATTTGGCAAACACTAAGTGAATAATACTTCAGGAAAATCATCTGTAAAAATACCATTTTCACAGATTTTTAATACATAAATTATAATTGTCTACTGATTAAGAAATCCTGAGCAATGAACATTGCAGTTAATGTTATCAAATAAACTGATATCTATTACTGATAAGTAAAATAATGCATTATGCTCACACTGACACTTTTTTATTACCTAGTGGTTGTTTTGTTGATTTAATAGTATCTAAATGCTTTGGAACATCAGCATGTTACTAAAAATAATTAGACTTGAGAGTAAAGTTCCAAGAACAGGATAAAATTCTGGCAAAGGCTTAGACATCAGCTAAATTAAAGAGTATTTAAACTTTAAAATATAAATGGTGACATCAGAACAGTTCACTCATTAGCCAATTGCTAATGGACTGTGATCACACACATATGGTAAGCCTATCAGATTGCATACCTACAGGTTTATAAGGATATTATTAGTTATACATTGATCTTTTCACTTAATTTAGTATTAGGTATAAACTGAAATTCTAACACTAATCACTAAGGAAAATGTTTAGTTGGTATATATTATGAAAGATATTTTATTATTTTATGTCTGTAATATCTTCTGAACTTTTAATTTTTGTATTTTGTAGTACAACAGTGTTTTTACTCTAGGCTACAACTATTGGAGGCCTTGGCCTACTTTCAAAAATCTATTTTAGAGAAATGTTAAAAAGATTTTTAAAAACTCTTAGGGAAGACAATGTCATCAAGCTTTAATGAGAATTGAGCTATCTCTGGTTGGAACAATCTAGGTCATAGCCAGCCCTTAATTGTTAATAACTTACACTCTATAAAAGCAGAATGCACTTATCCAGAACTTTCATACACAGCATCTCATTTTATAGCCATGACAACTGGGAAAAAATCTTCTTTAGGAGATAAATATCCTCAAGGCAAGTAAAGTAACTTGCCCAAAGTTAAGCAACAAATGAACACTTGGAACCCAAGTCTCCTGAAAGGATCATGCACAAAATTATAAGAGACATCAGATGAGAACATAGGTCCCCTGATCCCAGGTATAATGCATGATCTAAGAAAATAGATTACAGTTCGACATTCACTGAACCTGTCACTATGGTTCAAAATGTGAAATAAAGTTTGGAGATAAATAGTGATAAAAACAGAATATGACATGAATTAAATAACTGCATGAACCAATGTCAATTTACAACCTGATCCAAGTGTTAAGAAGGACAGGAATACGGTCTCAATAGAGGCAGAGGAAATTGTGAAGATGACTTATCCTGAATCTGCACAACAGATCACCAAAAAATGAAGGTGAGATGGATGGTAAGCAGAAGAATTTATTCCAGAGGGGAAATATGTTCAAACATTCTGGGGCAGGAAAGTACATAGATGATTTGAGGGACTAAAAGTCCAGGATTGCTGAAGTACAGGGAAAAGAGGAAGAAAAGTTTGAGATTAATCTGAAGCAGTTGAAACCACTCATGCAGGGTTTTGTAGGCAATGTCAAAGATTTAAATCTTTCTCCCTGGGATAATAGGAAGGCATTGTGGAGAGCAGAAACTGGCCAACTGATACATGACATGATTTGCATTTTAAAAACGTAACTTGGGCTGTAATGTAAAGAATAAATATGACAATATCAAGCACGGATTTGGGAGATCATTTAACAAGCTAGTCTAGTTATCTACATGAGATATTATAGAGGCTGAGACAGAGTAGATTTTGATGGCAATAAAAAAAAAGTGACCATATGTAAAAGTTTGCTAATTTTTAAGAAAATTACTATTGATAGGACTTGGCAATGCTTTGGACACATTAAGTGAGAAAAAAAGAGGTACCAACCGTAAGTCTGAAGTTTTTTGCTACCGAGTAGACAGTAAATGGCTCAGACGCTAGAGTTTGCCTGCAACGCAGAAGACCTGGGTTCAGTCTCTGGGTCAGGAAGAAAGATCCCCTGGAGAAGAAAATGACTACTCACTCCAGTATTCTTGCCTAGAGAATTCCATGGACAGAGGATCCTGGCAGACTACAGTCCATGGGGTCACAAAGAGTCAGTAACAACTGAGGGACTAATACACAAACACACACACACACACACAGGTAGTAAATAGAAGTGATTAGATTAATAAGATTAATATAACTGTTCAGCTGCAGATATGTATTTGTGAAAGGAAGCAAACTAGCTGGGCCAAGCATAATAGTAGATAATGTTCGTAAATCTCTGTGTGTAAGCACTAATCCAAAATTTTATTATTCTTTTAGCTACCAGCAATTTTATAGAATTGGTACTATTATGCCCACTTTAAATGAGGAAACTGAGGCACAGAAATTTGAATAACTTGCTCAAGGATACACAGTTAATAAAAGATGGAGCTGGAATTTGAAATCAAGCAGTCAGTTCTAGACTAAGTTCTCTGAACTACTACATACGTAGTCTTTTTTACAGTAACCTCATTACCAGAGTAATTTATCTCCATTGTCAATTCCTGATATCAGCTGTGGAAATAGATGAGCATGATTTTCCAATGAAACAGGGTATTCTATGTTAAAAGGCTGTATTGATGTAAAAGCAAAAAAATAGATTTACCCGAGCTCAGTATTAGGCCTAATGAGTCTGCCAGACGTAATAGTCACACGCTTCCTATTACAGATAAACTTCTCATATATCGAATCCATTGTTGTCATTAGTCTTCATCAAGCAATTCAATTCAAGTCACTTTGGTTCTCCTAGTTTCCCTGACCTGTTCAAATGTGTGTGTGTGTGTGTGTGTGTGTGTGTGTGTGTGTGTGTGTGTGTAAATTACAATGAGCTCAAATCTTCAATGATGGCTTCAATGATGGAACTTCTTCAACAGTTCCAAATTCATCAGACAATACTCTACATTCTTCTCTCTGGTATCTTAGGTCTGGTTGGCACACATCAATCTGCATGTTCAGTTGGAAGTACTGTAGTGATAAGAAGGCAAGGGACTCATTTGCTCTCTGATATACTATGTGTAGGGGCTTCCCTTGTGGCTCTGTTGGTAGAGAGAACCTGCCTGCAATGTGGGAGACCTGGGTTTGGTCCCTGGGTTGGGAAGATCCCCTAGAGAAGGGAATGGTTACCTAATCCAGTATTCTGGCCTGGAGAATTTCATGAACTGTGTAGTGCATGGGGTCACAAAGAATTGGACATGACTGAGCGACTTTTACTTTCACTTTCAAACTCTATGTAGAGAACTACCCATAAAACTTACACAATCTAGGACAGGAAAAAAGTGATATCTTAATTTAGCCTTTGAATTGTAAAACTATTTTGGAGGAGTCTCTTTCTCTTCTTTCTTCCATTCCAGCTTCCATTTCCCCTTCCTCCTTCTTCATCAATATTCTTTAGATAAAAGGGGGAATAAAAGAAACTTTCATCTTCAACATGACCACACATTTATCCTCCTGCAAGCAGCAATGTCCTGCTTTGGTCATTGTCAAAACTAAATGTTCTGATTCCAGGAGAAAAACTTGTATGAAGGCAATATGTGACTGGGGAGTAACAATACAGAGAACACTGAATGTATCTTTGTGAATGAAAAACTAGCAACTTTTTCAATGAAAAGTTTGAATTTCAATGGGAAATCCTTACTCATTTTTAATAATCAAATTAAAATTTTAAAAAACTTCTTTTAAGATCTACTTTAAAAAATATAATAGCATTTGTTGCTTTGTAACCTATTAGGTGCCACTTGCTTTAAATATAAAACATTTAAATACAAAAGTGATTTAAATATATTTTAACAGTTAATTCTCAGGTTATATTATTACTCTTTATTTTTTTAAATGAAACAATTAAAACTCAAGAAAAGCCAAGTATCTAGTGCACAGATAGAAAGACATGGAACTAGAAATCAAAACCAGTGCCAATACTGTTTATGAAATAGTTTCCTATACACTTATAAGATGAGAAAGTTAAAAATTTTCCATATGCACTCATTTCTAACATGTCTTTCTACACTTTCATAGTATTGGGACTATAGAATAGGTTTTAAATTAAGATGCATTTTGTTATTGATTTCAAAATAAATTTTGCAATTACCAAGTTTAAGGGTAACATGATTTTCAGGTCATTGCCTGTATGTGATATTGGCTACATTTCACATCTATTAATTCAATTAAATTATTTGCACTATTGAATGACAGATTGCAATTTAACTTAAAATTGTAATTTAACTCCCAGTGAAAATGTCTTTCAAAAGATGGCATTAAGATGCACCTTCAAAATGAGAAGTTACTGGTTTCACAAAGATTGCCTGCCACACTTTTATAATCTCATAGTTTTAGAGATTTGTCTTAAGAAATCTCTAAAACTATGAGGTTACAGAAGTTCAAATCAAAGAAACAACTGACATGCATCATGAAAAGCTATCACTTATGCATTGAATATCTATCTGCCTAAAGCTGATTTAAAAGAGAAATTGTCTCCAAAGGTACCTAATCCNTAATCCAATTGAAGAAAGTAAAGGTATAAATTTATCAAACAAGACAAAGAGATGAATCTTAGGTTTTCTTTAAGATGACTTTAAAGTAAAGCTATGACTGTGAATTTGGCAGAGAAGGATAGGAGTATATATTTAAGGGCTCAAATGTAGGAGATAGACCTTTCAGTATGGAAAGCTAACAGTAATGAGTAAATGCATAGACAGCAACTTGAGAGCCAAGAAATCTTTCTCAAAGTTTGCCTTTAGTGATCTCCTAAACCTTTGCCTATGGTTTCTTACTCAGTAAATAGAAACTTGACTCTGTAGATAGAAACTTGATTTTTGACAACTGTATATGTAAAGATGATTGTATTTTATGTGACTGACTGTCTTGGTAACTTTCATAAACGAATATAACTCAAAAACCTTCACTGAATCTGACATGCCCAGAGCTTAGTGTTCCTTCCTTTACCTTAAAACTGTGATCTAGGAGAAGAATGCAAACAGCAAAGCTAAGACAATGTTTTTCTCTGTCTCTTATTCCTCCATAAAAATGAATGTATTCAGAAAGGTTTTGATAGATTGAAAATGGGTCACAAATTCAATCAAGTGTTTTTAGGTACCAAATAGGCACAAATAAGCACAATCAATAGATGTTAGACAAAAGGGAATCATGGACACCATGTGGAAAGGGATTCTGTAAAGGGAGCTGATGCTATTCAGCATCACACAGTGTGGTTAGGGCCAAGATTGGGATCCACTGATGACATATTTCCTGCTTTATTGCTTATATTTTTTCCACAATACTCCAAACAATTCAGCAAACTTTATGTTAAATACTCTGGTCTTTTGTTGGCTCAACTAAAGAAACAAAAACACTCTCCATGCCATTAAACAAAAAACATACCTGCCAGACAAGGTTGGGATTTCTTCTGCCATTTAATGATACACAGTGTAGAATTTGAGGGTAAAATTCTACAGTGAATTAGTTTGTAAAAACAAAAGAAAGATGACACTGCTAAGATGCAGAGTTGGAGGACTGGGCACAGAGAAATTCTGCATATCTGAAACTGGTTTAGGGTTTGGAGTGTCCTGAGACATGGAGGAGGACCATGTCAAAATTGTCAGAAAAAGAGACAAGTGAAGGAGTCAAGAGAAGAGCCTAGAGTAGACTTGAAAAGTGAAAGTGAAGTCGCTCAGTCATGTCTGACTCTTTGCAACCCTGTGGACTGTAGCCCACCAGGCTCCTCCATCCATGGGATTCTCCAGGCAAGAATAATGGAGTTGGTTGCCATTTCCTTCTCCAGGGGATCTTCCTGACTCAGGGATCCCACATTGCAGGCAGATGCTTTAACCTCTGAACCACCAGAGAAGCCTGAAGAGTAGATTTATAAACGTAGAATTAGATGCCTGGGGAGAAAGCTTACAAAGGCAATGAGCAAAAATGTCACCACAATATCTGGGACAAAACAAAGTGAAGAATATTTTTCATCCTCAATATTAAACGTCCGCACATGTTTAACAAAACTAGAGTTTAGAAAAGTCTTCTGGATTATATTAAGTACAATTATGTCAGGCAAAACTGCTAAGGAGAATAAGGCACCACTAATTCACTGATTGGGATTCTCCCATTCCACTCTAATACACACTTATGAAAATGCATCATTATACTGAGTACTTTGCTGTTAAATTAAGTAGGCTTGGCATGCTGCCTCTGGGGAGAAAGTAAACCCTGAAGTTTACTTAATCTTATTTCTCCTCTTGATTTTATTCTGCTCAGACTAATCTACCTTCCTCCTGAAGAGTTCCTTATCTTCACTGTCTGAGTATTCCCCTGATACACCTTTGAAAACAGGCAAAAAAAAATAAATATATCAATTCCATGTGGCTCTGATTCCTCTTACTATCTCATATTTCATTCAGAATAAAGTTATTGTTTAATATCATTTATAACAATAAAGAGAGCATCCTGATGGTTTCCAGATGTTAGTAGCATTTTTTTTAAAGTTGATTCAAACACTACAATTACAGACACTAGAAATAAAGCTAATTTCCACAAAGTTACAATAAATATCTCTATTCTGTTTTCTTTTCTAAAATAAAATTTCTAGCTATAAAAAAAATGCCTGCTAAATCATAAAGTATTCAACTTGTATTTAACTATAGGAAGTAGGAAATGAAATTCTCCTTGAGTTTCTTTGTCTACCCAGACTTCACCCACCCCACCCCTCACATCTAGATAACCACTATTAACACCTTATAATATCTCCTTCAAGGATATATGTTCTTTTCTTTGTATACATTACATATATGTAGATGATAAACAGGTCAGTAGGTTGATTGAACAATAGGTTGATGTTTGCAAACTAAATTGCATCATTTCCTGCATTCTGTTTCATTATTTTTTCAAATCTTAATAACACTGACACAGACACTCTCTTTCTAATTAATAAAGTTTGCACAGTATTCTATTATATGGATGTTCCATTGATTTAACCAACTCACTGTTGGTAGAAAACTATTTAACTTTTTTCCTTCAAAATGGGAGATGAAAGGAAGAAACTTTAAAATAAGATTGAATTTTAAACCTCAATTAAAAAGATTACGATTATAGTCATTATTTAAAGCACATGTCTGTTTTTTAAACTGCTTCTATACTCTCAGTTGAATTATTGGATGGATGCCTTGAAAAGTTGAAGTGTTCAGTAATGCAGATTTGTCATAAAACGTCTATTTCCTTGGTATAAATTAATAAGTATATCTTCATTTATTTTTTCTCAAATATTTATTATCAAATTCAGCAAGAATCTATATAAAATAAAAACCAATGAATGAATAATTTGATCCCAGATGAGAAAAAATTGGTATTACCATTGAGTATCCTGGCTGAGAAGTAATTTACAAAATAATAATGGCTGTTCTCCAAGCATTATGGTAGGAAACCAGAACAGGAAACAGATAATTATAATCTTAAAGTTAATCCTATTTTATTAATTTAAGATGATTTTGGAAAGAAAAAAAACACAGTGCTGTTTTTTAAATTAATTTTTGTCAAAGAGCGGTGGCTCCTTGAGTGCAGGAGGGCCTAGGGGAGCCATCCACATTGAAGGTCAGGAAGGGTGGCAATGAGGAGACACCACTCATCCAAGGTAAGAAGCAGCAGCTGCACCTTGCTGGAGCAACCGTGAAGAGATACCCCACGCCCAAGGTAAGAGAAACCCAAGTAAGATGGTAGGTGTTGCAAGAGGGCATCAGAGGGCACACACACTGAAACCATACACACAGAAAACTAGTCAATCTAATCACACTAGGACCACAGCCTTGTCTAACTCAGTGAAATAAGCCATGCCCATGGGGTAACCCAAGATGGGCGGGTCATGGTGGAGAGATCTGACAGAATGTGGTCCACTGGAGAAGGGAATAGCAAACCACTTCAGTATTCTTGCCTTGAGAACCCCATGAACAGTATGAAAAGGCAAAATGATAGGATACTGAAGGAGGAACTCCCCAGATCTGTAGGTGCCCAATATGTTACTGGAGATCAGTGGAGAAAAAATTCCAGAAAGAACGAAGGGATGGAACCAAAGCAAAAACAATACCCAGCTGTGGATGTGACTGATGATAGAAGCAAGGTCCAACGCTGTAAAGAGCAATATTGTATCAGTTCAGTTCAGTCGCTCAGTCGTGTCCGACTCTTTGCCACCCTATGAATCGCAGCATGCCAGGCCTCTCTGTCCATCACCATCTCCCGGAGTTCACTCAGACTCACGTCCATCGAGTCCGTAATGCCATCCAGCCATCTAATGACCTGGGGAGTTCCTCTTTCGGTATCCTATCATTTTGCCTTTTCATACTGTTCATGGGGTTCTCAAGGCAAGAATACTGAAGTGGCTTGCCATTCCCTTCTCCAGTGGACCACATTCTGTCAGACCTCTCCACCATGACCCACCCGTCTTGGGTTGCCCCGCAGGCATGGCTTGGTTTCATTGAGTTAGACAAGGCTGTGGCCTAGTGTGATTAGATTGCCTAGTTTTCCGTGAGTATGTTTTCAGTGAGTCTGCCCTCTGATGCCCTCTTGCAACACCTACCATCGTACTTGGGTTAATATTGCATAGGAACCTGGAATGTCAGGTCCATGAATCAAGGCAAATTGGAAATGGTCAAACAAGAGACAGCAAGAGTGAACGTCTACATTCTAGGAATCAGTGAACTAAAATGGACTGGAATGGGTGAATTTAACTCAGATGACCATTATATCTACTATTTCGGGCAGGAATCCCTCAGAAGAAATGGAGTAGCCATCATGGTCAACAAAAGAGTCCAAAATGCAGTACTTGGATGCAATCTCAAAATCGACAGAATGATCTCTGTTCATTTCCAAGGCAAACCATTCAATATCACAGTAATCCAAGTCTATGCCCCAATCAGTAATGCTGAAGAAGCTGAAGTTGAACGGTTCTATGAAGACCTACAAGACCTTTTAGAACTAACACCCAAAAAAAGATGTTTTTTTCATTATAGAGGACTGGAATGCAAAAGTAAGAAGTCAAGAAACACCTGGAGTAAAAGGCAAATTTGGCCTTAGAATGTGGAATGAAGCAGGGCAAAGACTAATAGAGTTTTGCCAGAAAAGCACTGGTCCTAGCAAACACCCTCTTCCAAAAACACAAGAGAAGACTCTACACATGGACATAACCAGATGGTCAACACCAAAATCAGATTGATTATATTCTTTGCAGCCAAAGATGGAGAAGCTCTATACAGTCAACAAAAACAAGACCAGGAGCTGACTGTGGCTCAGATCATGAACTCCTTATTACCAAATTCAGACTTAAATTGAAGAAAGTAGGGAAAACCGATAGACCATTCAGGTATGACCTAAATCAAATCCTTTATGATTATACAGTGGAAGTGAGAAATAGATTTAAGGGCCTAGATCTGATAGATAGAGTGCCTGATGAACTATGGACTGAGGTTCATGACATTGTACAAGAGACAAGGATCAAGACCATGCCCATGGGAAAGAAATGCAAAAAAGCAAAATGGCTGTCTGGGGAGGCCTTACAAATAGCTGTGAAAAAAAGAGAGGCGAAAAGCAAAGGAGAAAAGGAAATATAAGCATCTGAATGCAGAGTTCCAAAGAATAGCAAGAAGAAATAAGAAAGCCTTCTTCAGCGATCAATGCAAAGAAATAGAGGAAAACAACAGAATGGGAAAGACTAGAGATCTCTTCAAGAAAATGAGAGATACCAAGGGAACATTTCATGCAAACATGGGCTCAATAAAAGATAGTAATGCTATGGACCTAACAGAAGCAAGAGATATTAAGAGGTGGCAAGAATACACAAAAGAACTGTACAAAAAAGATCCTCATGACCCAGATAATCACAATGGTGTGATCACTCATCTAGAGCCAGACATCCTGGAATGTGAAGTCAAGTGGGCCTTAGAAAGCATCACTATGAACAAAGCTAGTGGAGGTGATGGCATTCCAGTTGAGCTGTTTCAAAGCCTGAAAGATGATGCTGTGAAAGTGCTGCACTCAATATGCCAGCAAGTTTGGAAAACTCAGCAGTAGCCACAGGACTGGAAAAGGTCAGTTTTTATTCCAATCCCAAAGAAAGGCAATACCAAAGAATGCTCAAACTACTGCACAATTGCACTCATCTCACACGCTAGTAAAGTAATGCTCAAAATTCTCCAAGCCAGGCTTCAGCAATATGTGAACTGTGAATTTCCTGATGTTCATGCTGGTTTTAGAAAAAGCAGAGGAACCAGAGATCAAATTGCCAACATCTGCTGGATCATGGAAAAAGCAAGAGTTCCAGAAAAATATCTACTTCTGCTTTATTGACTATACCAAAGCCTTTGACTGTGTGGATCACAATAGACTATGGAAAATTTTGAAAGAGATGGGAATACCAAACCACCTAACCTGCCTCTTGAGAAATCTGTATGTGCGTCAGGAAGCAACAGTTAGAACTGGACATGGAACAACAGACTGGTTCCAAATAGGAAAAGAAGTGCGTCAAGGCTGTATACTGTCACCCTGCTTATTTAACTTCTATGCAGAGTACATCATGAGAAATGCTGGACTGGAAGAAACACAAGCTGGAATCAAGATTGCTGGGAGAAATATCAATAACCTCAGATATGCATATGACACCACCCTTATGGCAGAAAGTGAAGAGGAACTCAAAAGCCTCTTGATGAAAGTGAAAGAAGAGAGTGAAAAAGTTGGCTTAGAGCTCAATATTCAGAAAACGAAGATCATGGCATCTGGTCCCATCACTTCATGGGAGGGAAATAGATGGGGAAGCAGTGGAAACAGTGTCAGACTTTATTTTGGGGGGGCTCCAATATCACTGTAGATGATGACTGCAGCCATGAAATTAAAAGACACTTACTCCTTGGAAGAAAAGTTACGAGCAACCTAGATAGCATATTGAAAAGCAGAGGCATTACTTTGCCAACTAAGGTCCGTCTAGATAAGGCTGTGGTTTTTCCAGTTGTCTTGTATCGATGTGAGAGTTGGACTGTAAAGAAGGCTGAAGCGCCAAAGAATTGATGTTTTTGAACTGTGGTGTTGGAGAAGACTCTTGAGAGTCCCTTGGACTGTAAGGAGATCCAACCAGTCCATTCTGAAGGAGATCAGCCCTGGAATTTCTTTGGAAGGAATGATGCTAAAGCTGAAACTCCAGTACTTTGGCCACCTCATGTGAAGAGTTGACTGATTAGAAAAGACTCTGATGCTGGGAGGGATTGGGAGCAGGAGGAGAAGGGGACGACAGAGGATGAGATGGCTGGATGGCATCACTGACCAGATGGATGTGAATCTGAGTGAACTCCGGTAGCTGGTGATGGACAGGGAGGCCTGGCGTGCTGTGATTCATGGGGTCGCAGAGTCGGACACGACTGAGTGATTGAATTGAACTGAACTGAATATTCTACTGTTAAAATTCAAAAACAAAACAAAAAACCTCTAATGTGTTCCATTAATTTGTTTTCATTTGTAATATCTATAACTGACCAACATATGCAGAAAGAGTTAAAAATAAAACCAATTTACTTCTAATATGGTGGATTTAGCATTCTATGTCTATTGAACTGAGCTTTACATCTTAAAATTTAATTGACTGTAGCATAATTGTTTCTTCAAAGAAAAAACAATCCATCCTGCTTCAAAACATTTTAACCATAAAAGCTTTGTTATTCAACTACACATTTAAACCATAGAGGACCAGTTATATTACANATACTTTAAGTATCAATAAATTGAAAATAGATGACAGACAAATGGAAAGTATAAAGCTATAAAGCATATAAAAGCATAAGAGAAAACCTTTGGCATTAAGATCTAGTGAAGGAATTCTTATACATGACATCAAAGCATAATAGTACATAAAATTAAAAGTTTTTAAATTGAACTTTATAAAAATTAAAAACTTTTGATGCACAAAAGTTCCTGTTACAGAAAGAAAAAGATACAGAAGAGGAAAAAGTATTATAAAAACATATCTGACAAAGGACTAGTATCTAGAATACATAAGAACTCTGAAACTTGAGCAATAAAAAAAAAGAAAATCAAACAATACAACTGGGAAAAAAAGGGAAAGACTTAAAGAGTTATTTTACCAAAAGAAACATTCAGATAGTAAAGAACTGCTTGAAAAGATGTCCCACATCTTAGTCACTAGTGAAATTCAACTTAAAGGGGCAATGAGTAATCACAACTCATGTATCACATTGACTTAAACAAAAATAATGAAAATACCAAATGCTGAGCAGAATGCAGAGAGTCTGGATCTTTTGTTCATTGCTGATGGGAGTGTAAAATAACAAATTGACTCTATTTTCTTTAAAAAAACAAAATATGCAATTGCCATAGTACCTTGAAATGTGCATACCTCTCCTGGAGAAATAAACACTTGCATTCACACAAAAACCTAACATAAATGTTTACAGCAGCGTTATTCACAATAGCCCAAATTTAACAACAATCCAGATGTCCTTCAATGAGGGGATGGTTGAATGAACTGTGGAAACTCAGTATCAGGCAGTACCATTCAACAATAAAAAGGGAGGAACCTAAACAGTTCTCCATAGACTTATGCTGAGTTAATCTCTAGAGGTTGCATACTGTACAAGTCCATTCGTATAAAATTCCTGAAGTGATAAATTTATGAAAATGGAGAACATATTGCTGTTTACTAGGGATGAAGGAGGGATGGAGGTGGGAGAGAAGTAAGTGGCTCTAAAAGAACCAATGTGAAGGATTGTCATGCTAATGAAAATGTTCTGAATCATGACTGTATCACTATCAATATACTGGGTCTGTATCGTACTTTTGCAAGATATCATTGGGAAAAACTGGGGAAAGAGTACAAGAGATTTTTTTCTGTTATTCCTTCCCACCACACTACAATTATCTCAAAATAAAGTTTAATATACTGTGAATGATGCTTTTAGAATTATATCTGATACAGTTTGCCTTAGCAGTATATTGGTTTATGAAAGCTACTCTAAACAACTACCAACTACAAATTTAATAGACTGCTGAAATTCAGAAAACCAATACATGGTTGTTATTCTGTCCTATTAGTTGAACTTGAAATTTTGATTGTTTCTATCATTAGAAATAATGCTCGTTCACTATTTTTGGAGAATGGTATCTTGTTAACTAAAATTGATACTAAGGAGATTCCCACTTACTTTAATTTAAACAAGAATTTTTTTTTTTTCCACATTATATCCCAGTGGTTCTTCTGCTAAAAGGAATCTAACTTTGATGTGACCTTTATGTGTTTTGGTCTAGTGTGAACTCACGTAGTGGTCCTATAAAAACTTCTGATGCATTCAGTTCAGTTCAGTTCAGTCGCTCAGTCGTGTCCGACTCTTTGCGACCCCATGAATCGCAGCACGCCAGGCCTCCCTGTCCATCACCAACTCCCAGAGTTCACTCAGATTCATGTCCATCGAGTCAGTGATGCCATCCAGCCTTCTCATCCTCTGTCGTCCCCTTCTCCTCCTGCTCCCAATCCCTCCCAGCATCAAAGTCTTTTCCAATGAGTCAACTCTTCGCATGAGGTGGCCAAAGTACTGGAGTTTCAGCTTTAGCATCATTCCTTCCAAAGAAATTCCAGGGCTGATCTCCTTCAGAATGGACTGGTTGGATCTCCTTGCAGTCCAAGAGATTCTCAGGAGTCTTCTCCAACACCACAGTTCAAAAGCATCAATTCTTCCACACTCAGCTTTCTTCACAGTCCAAACCTACACAACTCCAAATGGCCTAACCCTGTGATTTTTGAATGAGACTTCTATTTATTTTCAGTTTTTTCACCAGAATAAAAAATTAATGTATTGAAATAGTTAACTTTTATATTGCATCTCTAAGAAAAAGAGAAATGGTATGTTCCTAGGGAAAAAAACTACACACACACACACACACACACACACATTAAAGAACTTTTGATGAGAATATTTTGGAACAATAAAGTTAAATCTAAATTATCAAAAATAGAACCAGTATAAGCATTTTAATTAAAGTAATACTTATTAACATATACTCTGAATCAAATCATATATATTAGTACAATCTGCTTTTTCCTTGAGTTTTTAAAGATAAGAAGATCTGACCCACTGGAAAAGACCCTGATGCTGGGAAAGATTAAAAGCAGGAGGAAAAGGGGATACAGAGGATGAGATGGTTGGATGGCATCACTGACTCAATGGACCTGAGTTTGAGTAAGCTCCAGGAGTTGGTGATGGACAGGGAAGCCTGGCGTGTTGCATTTCATGGGATCACAAAAAGTCAAACATGGCAGAGCGACTGAACTGAACTGAACTAAATATTAAGTGTTTTATTTTCAATTTCAGTTCAGTTCAGTTCAGTCGCTCAGTTGTTCTGACTCTTTGTGACCCCATGAACTGCAGCACACCAGGCCTCCCTGTCCATCACCAACTCCTGGAGTTTACCCAAACCCATGTCCATCGAGTTGGTGATGCCATCCAACCATCCCATCCTCTGTCGTCCCCTTCTCCTCCTGCCCTCAACATTTCCCACCATCAGGGCCTTTTCAAATGAGTCAGCTCCTCGCATCAGGTGGCCAAAGTACTGGAGTTTCAGCTTCAGCATCAGTCCTTCCAGTGAACACCCAGGACTGATCTTCTTTAGGATGGGCTTGTTGGATCTCCTTGCAGTCCAAGGGACTCTCAAGAGTCTTCTCCAACACCACAGTTCAAAAGCGTCAATTCTCTGGTGCTCAGTTTTCTTCACAGTCCAACTCTCACATCCATACATGACCACTGGAAAAACCATAGCCTCGACTAGACGGACCTTTGTTGGCAAAGTAATATTTCTGCTTTTTAATATGTTCTCTAGGTTGGATACTCAAAAAAACTTATGTGATAAAAACTAACATTATTTTTTCATTTTAACAGATGAGAGACTTTAACTTATACATGATCTTGCAACTGATGTGTGATAGTGTCAGGATTCAGTTCATATAGCCAAAAATTCTAAAGCCTAACTCACTTGATCAACATTTTCTTATAAAAAGTGGATGACCCGGAGGGATGGTATGGGGAGGGAGGTGGGAGGCAGGTTCAGGATGGGGAACACGCCTACACCCGTGGCGGATTCATGTTGATGTATGACAAAACCAATACAATATTGTAAAGTGACTAGCCTACAATTAAAATAAATAAACTTAAATTTAAAAAAATGTGGCAGATCCAGAATTCACTTCTCCTTGCTCAGGGAAGGATTAATTCCCATTTAAATACACACACAAACACACACACACACTCACACACACCTCCTCACCTAAACACATGGACTATTTTTGAGCTTCAAATCTGTTAATCTAATTCTAATATGCTCCTGATAGAAAAAGTTGCAATCTTATTTATGTAAATTTTCATATTAATATGTGTTCATTAGCTTGGGCTGCCTTAACAAAATACCATAGACTGCATACCCTAATCTTTTTTAAATATGTTTTACAATTTTAGAGGCTGGAAAATCTGAGATTAAGGTGTTCTAAGGCCTCCTCTTTTGGCTTATAGGTAGCTACCATTTCATCGTGTGTTCATGACCTCTTCTTTGTGTGCACACAGAGACAGAGTGATCAAGCTCTCTGGTTTTTCTTTTCACAAGCATGTTTATCTCATCATGAGAACACCACTCTCATGACCTCATCTGACTCTAATTATCCCCTCAAAATCATGTCTCCAAATACCAGCACACTTGGGGTTAGTGCTTCAACATATGAATTTTGGAGGGACAAAACATTCATTTCATAAAAATAGTTTATTCTTATTCATGTTTGAAAATGCAAAAGACCAAAAAGTATGTAAACTTGAAAAAAACTAAAATTGCATTCTTCCAAATTCTACTCCTATTTTTTCTCTTTAATCTGAGAAACACATAGGCTTCAGATTAAAAATCATATGGAATTGCACTAATTCAGCCTTCAGCTTCAGAAAAAATTCTTCAACTGAAAATCAAAATTGTAAAATATCCCAAATAAATTTTATTGTTTCTAGCCAAGATAGGAAAACACTCCCTCATTTAACAATTTGAAAAATGGGTTAAACCTATAAAACATTTATTTTCATGCATTTGACAACAGGCAGTTCAGACCTGTGATTCTTGAATAAACAGAAACAAAAAAAAAGCAATCCATATGACTACACCAGCTTATTGCTTCCATGAAGTTTTCATGATGTAATGCAGGAAACATTAGGACAAAAGTGAGGCATTCTTGCTGGCTTGAGTGACCAATCACATTTTACAGGGACCAAAGTGTCTAAAAGGAGAAGGCTTCAGAGAAAGAATTACAGAAAAAGGCAGAGAAATTCTAGCAAGTTATTGGCAGAGTACTCAACTATATACATTTGAGGGGGAAAAAAAAAAAAAAACAAAAAACCTAAAGTCAGAAAAAGAACCACCTTGAAAAAGCAGATGAAGTATTTCCAGGACTCACAGAGGGCTCAGAAGAGTTTGAATTCCCAAAAAGGAAAGTAGAAATGTCACATAAATGTCTCAGATAGCATCCTCAGAACAGAATTAGCAGGGCAGCTAAAACAGCCATGAAAACTATGACCAGGACCTTCTTAAGGAACTTTAAATTTTGCATTACCAGGTAAATTTGCAAGAAAGTATTCAGACTCTGAAGTGTTTACTCAGGAATGACAGGCCTGAACTGTCTGTTTTCAAATGCATGAAAACTAGTGTTTTATATATGTAGCCCATAACTGTTAAATGTTTCAACACCACTTATTGAAGCAACTGTCCTTTTCCCATGGTGTGTTCTTAATGCCCTCATCAGAGTTTAGTTCACCAGGTACACATGGGTGTATTTCTCTGTTCTCTTTCCTGTTCCCTTGATCAGTGAGTGAGTGAGTGAGTGAGTGAGTGAGTGAAGTCGCTCAGTCGTGTCCATCTCTTTGCGACCCCGTGGACTGTAGCCTATTAAGCTCCTCCGTCCGTGGGATTTTCCAGGCAAGAGTACTGGAGTGGGGTGTCATTTCCTTCTCCAGGGGATCTTCCCAACCCAGGGATCGAACCCAGGTCTCCCGCATTCCAGGCAGACGCTTTAACCTCTGAGCCACCAGGGAAAATGTCCTCTTGAAATAGATGTTATTCATTATAATTCTTTTTTTTTTTATCTTTTGAGGAAACTCCATACTATTTTCCATAATAATTATACTAATTTGCTTTCACATCAATAGTGCAAAAGAGCTCCCTTTTCTTCACAGCCTCAAGGCTTGTTAACTGTCTTTATAGAAGATATCCTAATATATATGAGATGATATCTCATTGTGTTTTTGATACCCATTTCCCTCATTATTTGTGATGTTCAGCATTTTTTTTTACGTTTCTGTAGGGCACCTGTATGTCTTCTTTGGGAAAAAAAAAATGCCTGTTTGGGTCCTCTGCCCATTTTTTTTTAATTTATATTTTTATTGAAGGATAATTGCATTACAGAATTTTGTTGTTTTCTGTCAAACCTCAACATGAATCAGCTATAGATATACATATATCCCTTCCCTTTTGAACCCCCCTCACATCTCCCTCCCCATCCCAACACTCTAGGTTGATACAGAGCCCCTGTTTGAGTTTCCTGAACCAAACAGCAATCTATTTTACATATGGTAATGTAAGGGGCTTCCCTCACAAATCAGTCAGTAAAGAATCTGGCTGCAATGCAGGAGACCTGGGTTCAATCCCTGGGTTGGGAAGATCCCCTGGAGAAGGAAATGGCAACCCACTCCAATTCTCTTGGCTGAAAAATTCCATGGATGGAGGAATCTCATAGGCTACAGTCCATGGGGTTGCAATGAGTCGGACACAACTGAACGACTTCACTTTCACTTTCAATGTCCTTTTATATATTCCATAGACACAGAGTCTGCCTAGTTGATCGTGTAGATTTAATCTGCAGCTTATACAGCTGGTGGGAAGGTTTTGGGTCTTCTTTCTTAGCCACACTGCTTCTGGATTTCAACTGTGGTTTTATTTCCACCTCTGCATGTGGGTTGCCACTGGGGTTTGCTCCTGAGGCTGCCCTGGAGGGCTTGGGTTTGCCCCAGTGAGGGCCAGGTATGGAGGTGGTGCAGCTGCTTGCGTTGCAGGAGTTCTGGCAGCACCAGGTACTCAGGGGAGATGGCAGCTAGGGCAGCAGGAGAGAGAGTGCTCTAGAAGGGCATGGCAACAAGTATTGACCAATATGCTCCAGAATTCTTGCCTGGAGAACCCGAATGGCAGGCCACAGTCCACAGGGGAAGAGTTAGACACGACCAAAGTGACTCTGCATGCACAGATGCAATACTTTTTCCCTGTGGCAGCTCTGCCGCAGTAAGTGTTGAGTGTGAAAGTGGTGAATAACATTAATATTTCTATCTATCCATACACGTATCTTATTTTCTTTATCCATTAATCCATCAACGAAGACACAACTTGATTCTGACCAATGGAACAGAATAGAGAGCAGAGAAATAAACCCATGTGTACATGGTGGACTAAACTTTGACAAGGGCATTAAGAACACACAGTGGGAAAACTGGTGCAGCTGCTTGGCTTGTGGGGACCCTGGCAGTGTCAAGTGTGCAGGAACATGGACTGCTTCTGCCGTAGGAGTTATGGCCCTATCAGAGTCTTTTTTCAAGACTCTTTTAGCTGGCAGTCAGAAGGCCTCTCTGGCCAGTCTTTCTCCGTACCTCCACCCATTAGGCACATAGGGGGCTCCCTTGCCTGGAGTCCTTTCTCTGTTGTTTGCCATGTCAGGCACATAGGGGGGCCCCCCTGGCTGGGGCCCTGCTCTGTAGATTGGCACATCAGGCACTTAAAGGGGCCCCCTGGGTGGGGTCCTAGTCTGTAGTTCAGTGCATCAGGTGTTTGATGGGCCAGCCTCTCTATTGTGCAGCTTCAATAAACCAAAATTGAAAAAGACACATGTATCCCATTGTTCATTGCAGCACTATTTGAAACAGCTAGAACATGGAAGCAACCTGGATGGCCACTGATAGATGAATGGATAAAGAAATTGTGGTACATATACACAATGGAATATTATTAAGCCATAAAAAGAATGCATTTGAGTCAGTTCTAATGAGGTGGATGAACCTAGAACCTATTATACAGAGTGAAGTGAGTCAGAAAGAGAAAGACAAATATCATATACTAACTCATGGTATGTGGAATCTAGAAAAATGGTACTTAGGAATTTCTCAGTGGAGAAACAAACATAGAGGATAGACTTATGGACATGGGGAGAGGGGAGGAGTGGGTGAGATGTAGGGAAAGAGTAACATGGAAATTTACAATACCATATGTAAAAGAGATAGCCAACGCGAATTTGGTGTATGTCTCAGGGAACTCAAACAGGGGCTCTGTATCAACCTAGCATGGTGGGATGGGGAGGGAGATGGGAGGGAAGTTCAAAAGGGGGGGGGATCTATGTATACCTACGGCTGATTCATGTTGAGGTTTGATAGAAAACAGCAAATCCTGTCTGTAAAGCAATTAATCTGCAATTTAAAAATAAGTAAATTTTAAAAACTGATGTTGGAAAACATGAACATCTACAGATCAAAGTTTAGTTCACCATGTATACACGGGCTTATTTCTCTGCTCTCTATTCTATTCCATGGGTCAGAATCAACTTGTGTCTTCATGATGGATTAATGGATAAAGAAAATAAGATATGTGTATGGATAGATAGAAATATTAATATTATTCAGACACAAAAAGGAAAGAGATCCTGCCATTGCTACAACATGGACAAACCTGGAGAAGATTATGCTAAGTGAAATAAGCCAGATACAGACAAACACTATATGATATCACTTATACATGGAATCAAAAACAAAAGGGCCAATCTCATAGAAACAGGGAGCAGAATGATGGTTGCCAGGGGCTAAGGGAAATGGGTGGATACAGGTCAAAGAATACAAAATTTCAGTTATAAGGTGAATGAGTTTGAGGATCTAATGTGCAATATGGTACCTATAGTTACTAACTTGGTATTATATACTTGAAATTTGCAGAGATCTTAAGCATTCTCACTATCAGAAAATTAAAGACAGTGAAAGAGAGAGTTAACTATGCGAGGTGATGGATGTGATAATTAACTTGACTGTGGTAATGATTTCACAATGTACATGTATTTCAAATCATCACATATACTTTAATTATATTTTTATTTGTTAATTATGCCTCAGTAAACCTGGAAAGAAAGAAGTTACTAATGATATTGTGAGCTGTGGTAGTTACATAGCTTGTGATGGATATATACTAGTCTCAAAATAAATAGCAGCAACATGTCTTTTAGAAGTATAATAACCTCCTCAGAGGATAATAAGCATGATGTTATGTGACTTCTTTTCCTCTTTTTTACATGCTGTCTTTTCTTTTGCCAGGGGCTTGTCTTATGAAACTTTAAAGTTACTGACCATTTAGTATAGATCTGTTCTGACAGTATCAGCCAAGTCTCCTGTACTGACATTTTATGCTATTCTATTCTCTCTATTCTTTGCCAAACTGCATTTAGTAATGTTACAACCCATCGATGACACAAGAAACTGTTTTCTTGCCTACTCATCCATTTTCTTGAGATAATGATAATTCATAATTGAAGTCAGGAGTTCCATTACATTTACTGCTAATGCCAGCAAATACTGTATATTTCTTTTAAGTAGTTGAAGCAAAGAGTTAGATGTTAGTAACTGATAATGCTTCAATAATACATTATACAAGAGAATTCACTATATCTCTCTAAATAATGGACATAGTGCATGAACGCTGTCATGTCTGACTTTGCAACCCCATGGGTTGTAGCCTACCAGGCTCCTCTTGTCCATGGAATTTTCCAGGCAACAATACTGGAGTGGGTTGCCATATCCTAATCCAGAGCATCTTCCTAATTCAGGGTTTGAAATTGCATCTGTTGCATCTCCTGCATTGGTAGGCAGATTCTTTACCACTTGTGCCACTTGGGAAGCCCAGTGGACGTGGTATCTATGTGCAAACATGAGTTCAAAATTATTACATTCATTTGCTACAAGGCAATGTGATATATGTGAAGGAAGCATCTGGAGAAGGTAAAACAGATGTCAAACAATGATAAACTCCAATATACACCCCACAGAATTGCAGGAAAATTGTCATAATTCTGAGTCTTCAACTGTCAAAGTTATGTTTGAAAAGTCATTTTTATTCCCCAGTGCTTCAAATTATGCTGCTATGATTTTGTTGTATAAAGTGCTTCATTATTTTAGGCTGCAACAGGATAGAAATGATAATAAATTTCTCTAAGCAGGACAAAACAGTTGCTGTTCATAGTGAAAAATAATATTTAGGAGTCTGTAGGGTAATCAAAACTAAAGAAATTGGCTAATTTGCATTATGTGTATACCCAGGCTCTGTTGTAAGAATTTTTTTCTTAAATATTCAATTTATCTATTTTAATTGGAAGCCAGTTACTTTACAATATTGTGCCACGGGTGTACATTTGTCACCCATCCCGAATCCTCCTCCCACCTCCCTTCCCTTCCCATCCCTCTGGGTTGCCCCAGTGCACTGGCTTTGAGTGCCCTGTTTCATGGGTTGAGCTTGGACTGGTCATCTGTTTCACATATGGTAATATACATGTTTCAATGCTATTCTCTCAAATTATCCCGCCCTCGCCTTCTCCCACGGAGTCCAAAAGTCTGTTTTTTATATCTGTGTCTCTTTTGCTGTCTTGCATATAGGGTTTCATTACCATTTTTCTAAATTCTATGTATATGTGTTAATATACTGTATTGGTGCTTTTCTTTCTGACTGGCTTCACTCTCTATAATAGGCTCCAGTTTCATCCACCTCATTAGAACTGATTCAAATGTGTTCTTTTTAATAGCAGAGTAACACTCCATTGTGTATATGTACCACAACTTTCTTATCCATTCATCTGCCGATGAATATCTAGGCTGCTTCCATGTCCAAGCTATTAGTGCTTCGTTGAACATTGGGGTACATGTGTCCCTTTCAATTCTGGTTTCTTCAGTGTGTATACCCAGCAGTGGGGGTGCTGGGTCAGTTCTATTTCCAGGGTTTCAAGGAATCTCCACACTGTTCTCCATAGTGGCTGTACTAGTTTGCATTCCCACCAACAGTGTAAGAGGGTTCCCTTTGCTCCACACCTTCTACAGCATTTATTGTTTGTAGACTTTTTGATAGCAACCATTCTGACCAATGTGAGATAGTACTTCATTGTGGTTTTGATTTGCATTTCTCCGATAATGAGTGACGTTGAGCATCTTTTCATGTGTTTGTTAGCCATCTGTATGTCTTCTTTAGAGAAATGTCTGTTTAGTTCTTTGGCCCTTTTTTTATTGGGTTCATTTATTTTTCTGGTATTGAGCTGCGTGAGCTGCTTGTATATTTTTGAGATTAATTCTATGTCAGTTGCTTCGTTTGTTGATATTTTCTCCCATTCTGAAGGCTGTATTTTCACCTTGCTTGTAGTTTCCTTTGTTGTGCAAAAGCTTTTAAGTTTAATTAGGTCCCATTTGTTTATTTGTGCTTTTATTTCCATTACTCTGGGAGGTCGGTCATAGAGGAACCTGCTGTGATTTATGTCAGAAAGTGTTTTGCCTATGTTTTCCTCTGCCCCTAAGTCACTTCAGTCATGTCTGACTCTGTGTGACCCCATAGACAGCAGCCCACCAGGCTCCCCCGTCCCTGGGATTCTCCAGGCAAGAACACTGGAGTGGGTTGCCATTTCCTTCTCCAATGCATGAAAGTGAAAAGTGAAAGTGAAGTCTCTCAGTCATGTCTGACTCTTAGAGACCTCATGGACTGCAGCCTATCAGGCACCTCCATCCATGGGATTTTCCAGGCAAGAGTACTGGAGTGGGTTGCCTTGCCTTCTCCAATGTTTTCCTCTAGGAGTTTTAAAGTTTCTGGTTTTACATTTAGATCTTTAATCCATTTTGAGTTTATTTGTGTGTGATGTTAGAAAGTGTTCTAGTTTCATTCTTTTACCAGGTGGTTGACTAATTTTTCCAGCACCACTTGTTAAAGAGATTTTCTTTTCTCCATTGTATATTTTTGCCTTCTTAGTCAAATATAAGATGTCTATAGGAGCATGGATTTATCTCTGGGCTTTCTATTTTGTTCCGTTGATCTATATTTCTGTCTTTGTGCCAGTGCCATACTGTCTTGAAGACTGTAGCTTTGTAGTAGAGCCTGAAGTCAGGCAGGTTGATTCCTCCAGTTCCATTCTTCTTTCTTAAGATTGATTTGGCTATTTGAGGGATTTTTTTGTATTTCCATACAAAAAAGAAAACTACAGGTCAATATCACTGATGAACATAGATATTGTAAGTATTTCTAAGAAGCATTATTTTTAAATTTAGTTTCAGAAAGCCAACATTAAGATATTTCAACTACATATGAAATAGAGGTAAATTTTTACCAAGTTAATATTGGACAGAAAGAATGATAATCTTATGTAAATATGCAGGTAGCCTACAAAAAATATTTTAGTAGACTAGTGTTGCATACTATTTGGGTATAAACTCTCTAATTATGTGAAATATAGTTATTATTTTTTAAATATATACATACTCAATTTTTCGATCTTTATGACCATAGGATGGTTAACTACTCATCTATTATGATTATTGAATGTGATCAATCTTGAATTGGTCTGTTCTTCAGTTTGAACAGTGACGATTTCATATCACTACAAATCCCCTGCATAATTTGTTTTTTTGTTGTTGTTATTGTCATCAAGGGGATGACAAAGCCCACAATATTATATTATGCTTATGTCTAAAATCACCCAAATACTTTCTAGTTCTTATAGCTTAGTTTCATACAGTTGAAAGCTATTTATTTTTACTAAGAAAATTAGTACTTAATTGCTACAGAATATTTAGACAGCAGAGAAAATTGTAAAAAAAAAAATGTAAAGAACAAATAAAATAAGGTACATTTCAAAACTTAACCCCAAATACTATTAACATTTTTCTGTACTTCTTCTGTCCTTACACACACGGAGACACACAAATATATACATGCAAACAGAATAAAGGATTCATGCGCATAAACTCATTCTATACTATATTGGAATGGAACGGCTCATACAGTGTCAAGATATTTAGGAAATTAGAGGCTCTAGGAGATGGGTCAGAGTAAATGAGATAAAGTTGGCTTTATATGATATTCTAATGTCTGGTAGTGCTAATCCTTCCACTGTCTTGGTGCTGTTTTCTCTCTTTCTCAGATTCATGTACAAGTTATAGAATTTTGTGTATTTATCCTTGAGGTGGGGATTACCAGTTGGCTAGGTGGTAAAGAATCCTCCTGCCAATGTAGGAGACATAAGAGATGCGGGTTGGATCCCAGGGTCAGGAAGATCGCCTGAAAGAGGAAATGGTAACCCACTCCAATATTCTTGCTTGGAAAATTCCATGGACAGAGGAGTCTGTCGATGGGCTCGCAATGAGTTTGAAACAATTGAGTATGCATGGATGCATACTCGAAATACAGACTTTATTTTCTTGTTTACCATGTGTACTCTGATACCTGTATCCATGCCTCATAGAAATTAGTTGCTCAAATATATATTGAGAGTTCTCATGTTTTCTCAAATATTTACTGAAAAATAATCTCAAATAGATGTTTTTCTTCACAGATGCTTAGGAAATCAGAAACAGCACAGAGAATTCAGCTGTTTGGATTCACCTAGGACTGGACATTTTCCATATCAGTGTTTCAGAATGAAAGCATGTCAAGGAAGAAAAACAATTTTGCAATAATTTATCATATTGATGATAACTCTAAGCAGACACTCTCAACACAGGTACACACTGCACACAGTAGAGATAAGAGGAGGCTGACACAGAGAGAATGTGCTGGACTGACAGTCTGAGAATAAGGAAGCCCTGAGACAGAGGTACTTGAGCCACAAAGGAACTGAGAGGGCAGAGAATTAAATGGCTAGTTATGTTGAAATCTGTCAGGATAACAGTAGAGGGTTGAATGGAAAGAGCAAAGTTTATGTGTAGAGGGATGCTGTGGGAGAGATACTAATATCTTTGCTAAATAGAGAATACTTAGGTGTTCAGGACGTTAGTATGACAAGAAGGAAGAAAGGAGGAAAATGTAGTGGTGAATCACAAATAATGAAAGGATACAAACAAGCAAGAAGGAGTAATAAATTTGAAGTCACTGCTTGATAAGGTTGCAGGGGGAAGAAACCCATATGAAAAAAGCCAGATATTCACTTAGTCAGAGAAATAAAGAGTCTTAAAAAGTGAGATTAAAGATAATTAATAACTTCAGTTCAGTTCAGTCATTCAGTCATGTCTGACTCTCTGTGACATGGACTGCAGCATGCCAGGCTTCCCTGTCCATCACCAACTCCCAGAGCTTGCTCAAACTCATATCCATCAAGTTGGTGACGCCATCCAACCATCTCATCCTCAGTCTCATCCTCAGTCATCCCCTTCTCCTCCTGTCTTCAATCTTGAATTCCCTTCAAGCCACAAGGGAAGCCCATTAATAACTTACTGACCTCAAATCAGGACTTCGTTCTATTTTTAAATATAATTTAATAATTCTTGCTGGGTAAAAGAAAAATGATAAGAATTATGGGAAAATCAAAAAGGCCTGGTGTGCTGCAGTTCATAGGGGTCACAAAGAATCGGACACAACTGAGCAACTGAACTGAACTGAAGTGCATAGAATTTCTAGTTCTCCATTTATGTAATTATTTACAGATAATACTTATATGCACAAATCCATAAATAAATAAATTGATATGAAAGTAAACACAAACTTTTCCAAAAACAGCAGTGACTTTACAATATAGGACTTTAGCTACTGAAAGAATTCACACCTTTGTCCAGTCCTCTGACAATAAACATCTATCATTGGTGTGGGAGTAAGTTGTTAAAAGTCTCAATTACCTAAACGTCAGCATAGCCTTTCCTGTGGCAACTGTCTCACATCTGCCTTCTGTTGTGCTTGTCTTACTTCCTTTTTTATATCCCTAAAGAAAACTAAAACAACAAAAACATACTTCCATGTGTATGTGCTAAGTTACTTCAGCCATGTCCAACTCTGTGATCCTACGGACCATACTCCACCAGACTTCTCTCTCCATGGGAATCTCCAGGCAAGAATACTAGAGTGGACTGTCATGCCCTTAACCAGGGCATCTTCCCCACCCAGGGATAGAACTCAGGTCTCCTGCAGTGCACGCAGATTCTTTACCATCTCAGCTACTAGGGAGGCACAGTGAACAACAACCCTTTAGAAGGTAAATTGCCGGGGTCCAGCCCCAGTGGATCCAGGGTGATTCGAAGTGGGGACGGAGTCAGCATCCTAGGAATTAATTGCTTAATTAAAGATATAGAGGGAGATTAAAAAGAAATAGTGTAGTAGGAAAATTAGTGGAGAAAAAGAGGCTGAATAACTTTTACGTGGGATACCAATAAAGCTTCAAGACAAGAAGCTTGCACCACCTACGTAGGCCACCAGCGCTCACTTGAATATAGGAGGGTGCCCTGCCTTGGGCTCCCTCTCTCATGGAACTTAAATGCCAGGGCAAAATTAGCAGGCTTGGCAGGCACCCATGCTCCAGATGGGAATTCAGCCAGATAAACGAACAAGAAAGAAGGACACGGGGTAAACAGTCTTTCCAGAAACTGATCCTATTTCTTTATTTTTTAGGTTTGCTTATATACCTTTTGTTACACATAGAGACAAATGGAAATTTTAAAGTCACGTGGGGGTCAGCAGTCCTGACCTTTATCAAAATCAGGTGCTTCATATAAATGTATAAAAAAAAAGGTCTTAGGGGTTTTACATCATCTTCTGGCCATGAGGCCTGTTGACATTTTATGATCCTTTCTTTCTGATAATGGTCAGTCAACCAAAAAACTTATTTTTACAAGGGTGATTTTCCTTAAACCAGGCACCACCCTCCGAAGGTACCAGATAAAGTTGCATTCCTATAGGATGAGGGTGTAGTGGGTTACAACTAAGAAAGGAATTTACTTAGCCTAAGGTTAACATGATTAATCTTAAAGGTTAATACTTATTTCTCCTATATATTAATTATATTCATTATAAGGGCAGGGAATATGGAGACTTAGCAGCAAATATTGGCTCAACAAATGAAAAACCCTTCACCAATATAATTCCTAATCAACCCACTATACTATACTAATAATTTCTAACTTCCTAAAGAATCTGCCTTTAGTAAGTCTAAAACATCTTGTGCCTCTCATGGTTGGGAGGCTGTAAACAATCACATGTGGCTGGACGAAACTGTACAGGCAGGATAGATAACCTTCAGAGGAGTTCGTAAGTTGAAACACTCTTGTCATGCCCAGGAATTTTTATTAACTGGAGCTATAGGTTAACTCCTTCTCCGAGAGAGGTGGTGGGGGGTCAGCCTCCCATAAAGTCAGAGGTATAGGTGAGAGCATAAAACAGTAAAGTAGGCACTCTGGTTTAGGGGGTAGATGCTTGAGAACAGGGGGTTTCCTGAGGCTCGATTCTGCCTTTGCGTACGCCGAAGCCACCTTCCTCATGACCTTTGCCATGGGCGGAGTTCCTCATGCTGGCTTCCGGCAGTAAATGGCAGAAAGTGAAGAAAAACTAAAGAGTCTCTTGATGAAGGTGAAAGAGGAGAGTGAAAAAGCGGGTTTAAACTCAACATTTGAAAAACTAAGATCATGGCATCAGGTCCCATCACTTCATGGCAAATAGATGGGGAAAAAGTGAAAACTGTCAGATTTCATTTTCCTGGGCTCCAAAATCACTGCAGACAGTGACTGCAGCCAAATTAAAAGATTCTTACTCCTTGGAGGAAAAACTATGACAAACCTAGACAGTATATTAAATAGCAGAGACATCACTTTGATGACAAAGGTCCATATAGTCAAAGCTATGATTTTTCTAGTAGTAATGTATGGTTGTGAGAATTGGACCGTAAAGAAGGCTGAGTGCTGAAAAACTGATGCTTTTGAATGGCAGTGCTGGAGAAGACTCTCTGAGAGTCCCTTGGACAGCATGGAGATCAAATGAGTCAATCCTAAAGGAAATCAACTGTGAATATTCATTGGAAGGACTTATACTGAGGGTCCAATACTTTGGCCACCTGATGCAAAGGACCAACTCTTTGGAAAAGACACCATTGCTAGGAAACACTGAGAGCAAGAGGAGAGTGGGTGACAGAGGATGAGATGTTGGATGGCATCACTGACTCAATGGACCTGAGTCTGAGCAATCTCAGGGAGATAGTTAAGGACAGGGAAGCCTGGCATGCTGCAGTTCAGGGGATCCCAAAGAGCTGGACATGACTTAGCAACTGAACAGCAACATAAGTTGAACACTTTCAAGTTAGGTTGAACAAAGTATTTGATTGTGATTAGTAATCATGTAGCAGTAGGGGGCTAGTCAGAATGGTAATAAGGAAAGAAGCATTAACGTTTCTCTATGTTTAGAATCAAATCAAATCTAGTGGATTCTTAGTTTCAGACCAAATTTAAATTGTCTTGTGGAGTTTATTTACTTGGGTACACATGACTTCCAGTTTCTCCAGGGTAAAAACAACATTTTCACAGATCTAAAATAATATCATAAGACTTGGGGAACATTTTTCCTCTTACAAAATATTTTGGTGAGTTAAGGGAATCAGAATGATAAAAATAAATATTAAATTTTGTGTCCAATGGCATGAATTTCATGAGATTACGAACTTTATGTAAAATTTATCTCAAAAACTGATGAAAGAATTCTGAAACGAATACTAAGCATGCATATGAAACATTTCTAACATATTTGATTTCTAACTTTCAATATATATATTTTAAATATTCAGGAATGACATCTAGCACCCTTTTTTAGAACTACACCACAAGATAACATGTCTGTCTTATTCATCAGTTCATTCCAGGGATTAGTATACTGCTTGACCAATTATAGAAATTCACTGATTTTTTCACTATTATAAAAACCATGGGCTAATTTTATCTGTAGAAATATATCATTTATCCTTAACACTCATTTTTTTTTAATGGTGTTGGGACAATTGGATATCTATACACAAAAGAATGACTTAGACTATGACCTCACAGCAAATACACAAATCAATTTAAAATGTATTCAGGAAGTTCAAAAAAGAGGCAACATATTCATTGTGATGTTTGGCAGAAATCAACGAAATTTTGTAAAGTGATTATCCTTCAAGTAAAAAATAAATTAAAAAAAAATGCATTTCAAGACCTGAAAGTAAGAGCTAAAACTATAACACCCCTAGAAGATAACATAGGTGTATATCTTCCTGTTCTTGGTTTAGGCACTTTTTTTGATATGACATCAAAAGCATAAGCAAGCAAACAGAGAAAAATAAATTTAACTTTTAGCAATAGCAAAATCTTTCATGCTGTAAAGAACACCATCAAGACATGAAAGTAAACCTACAGAATTGTACAACTTAAGCAGCTAAAATGTATGCTATATACATTATATTTTAATAAAGCTGTTAAAAATAAGAAACATAGATCAATTTAGAAAAAAAAAAGTGAAAGACTTGAATAGTAAACACTATAAAACATTTCCAAAAGAATAAAAGAGTTTCTAAACAAATGAAGCAACATTCGTAAACTGGAAGATTGAATATTGTTAAGATGTTAGATGTTCTGCTAATTGATCTTAGACTCAAAGAGATTTTGAGTAAAACTTGATTAAGCTTTGTGTATTTGTTTTAGTAAATACTGGCAAGTTTATTTTAAAATTCATGGGGAAAAGCAGAGGAACCAGAATAGCCAAACAAATTTGTAAAAGACTACAATGGAGAACTAATATGACTTCAAGATTTACGTAAAGCTACTGTAACTAAAAAAATCATAATCACAAAAAAGTAGAAAGAATGTTTTTAGACAGAATAGATATAGAGATATACTTACACATAGATAGCTATTTTATTTTTTAAAGAGTGTAAGTGAAATTTATTGGAGAAGGGATTGTCTTTTCAACAAATGAGATATTAATATGAAAACAATTTAACTTTGACCCATACCTTGTTT